>CM035351.1:2074408-2299408 GCA_020137815.1 Hormiphora californensis
TGCTACTAGCATCTGAACATTGCGTTCACGTTTTTTGTCTTGACAAAATAAGGTGGATACGGGTAGTTAATTCGTAGATGGCTTAAAGAACTGAGCTCCTGTCTTAGAGCAGACACGTGCCTGCAGATACACATTCAAATAGTTTGTCGCGTAAGAGAGTCGGGCAACAACCCACACTCTAGCATGTCGGAACGGACACCAGGCTGTCACTGCTGCAGATACCGGACCGCAAAGTCTGAAACGTAGATTATGACGTGAGTGGTGATAATCGAATAATCGCGTAGATTCTCCTCTACTGAGAGCTCGGTGGAGAGGAGAGGGTGAGAACAAACTTCCTCCATTGTGTTGACCAGTCTTCTCAAGTCCTCCACCGTGTGACTAGTTCCAGCGTATATTAATCGGTTTGAAAAGGTGTTCCATTTGGTTGTTGGACGGTATCATCACCCAGATTGGATATCCGTAGTGTCTAATTTCTCCTTGTGGTACATATGCTGATCTCGCTCATAGTTACAAGTCACATCTCTGAGAAAAGCTCCTGTCTTCTCGTTGAGCTGCCGGAACAATTAGACATCTGTTACTTTTCTCCTGATTCCTGGTCCTCCAACCATGGAGATAGCATTTGGTCATGGTTAGATGATGTGCGAAATGATGGTACGGTTCCGAGTCAATTTGTAGAAGTTTGGCCCTGATGCTTCCTCAGCTAGCAAACCTTCAGCACAAATTGATCGTCAGAATCCTCAAGGTGACTGCAAGAGGTGTACGTTGTGAGAAGGTCTCCTATACATGTTGGGACTGAAATGACTCCCAGGCTTTCAGCTTGGCTCGAACATGAGGTTCTTTAAAGCTTGATATCCGTCTTCCAGCCGAGAGGGCGCGTATAGTGCTCGTAAGGGCACCACTGTTTTGAAATTAAGCAACGGGAAGCTATTCAGTCCATACCGTTTTCTAGTTGTGGATGTGAGAGCTACTCCATGCAAACAAGCATTTCTTTAAGGCTAAAGGGGACGCATGTGTTGAAAGTTCAGGTCTTTGTCTAGGTAAAACGCCCAAAACCCCTTGTGGAATCTGCATATAAAATTTTTCATTGCGAGGTAGAATTTTGGAAGAGTACCGTCGGTGGATCTTGATTCTTTTGGACGATCAAAAGGATTTCAGTCTTGTCTTTTCCACAGTTTCACACCAGCCGCCAAGTACTACAACCATTACGTGGATGTTGTGTAGTACTCTTTGCATAGATGATTCACATTCTTTGTACTGTACCAGTGATAACTACAGTTACCATCGTCTGCAAATTGAATGTCAGTGTGGTGACGAATCATCAGGGGAAGTTTCTCGTAGTCAGAAGAAGATCCGTTTGTAAAAGGATAATAGGAGAGGCGAAAGTACTGCTCACTTGTGGTAATCCTGTGTCCACAGATTCTGGCTCTGTCCCACCTATTTCCGTTACTTCAAAATGACCAATCGGTGTAAGCATAGAATGGAGAAATTCAGTGATTCTGCCATGTACTCCTAAGCGATGGATTTTGAGATGAGGAGAGGAATCGGCAACACTGTCAAAGGCCTTCTCGAAATCTATCAGCAAAAGATAGGCGGTTGCCTTTCTCCTACGGTTTTCATGTAGAGTTGCCAGCATTCGGTATAGATATCGAGTACAGCTCCGGTTTGGTAGAAATCCTTCCTGTTCATCTTCGAGCAAACGTTTCGCTATAGAATGAGTCCCTCATTCTTCGGTCTAACACCCTCTCAAAAAGTTTAACGATGTACATACTGATGGTGATAGGGCGGAAAGACCCCGGTTTGAGATATGAGCTCTTTCCTGCTTTCTTGATGAAGGAAACGTTGATGTCTCCAGGGCCATACTGAACACTTCAACACAAATCGAATAACTCGGCTAGAAAGTTTACTGCCCGACCTCCCATATGTTTCAGAGTTCTCGGGTGAACCCATCTCCATCCGCTGCCTTTCCACTCCAATCCTGTGCTGAGATCGCCTGTTCCACTTCTCTCGTTCCACTTTGCTATTCAGTAGGTTCTCTCTCAGGTTCCTCGTCCGTTAAATCCACTGAATGATGTCCTCCACTTGCCTGCATATCCGCCGGTACTCCTCTTCATCGAAGTCCCTGTTCTTGAGTGGTTCCCCTTCAAAGTACGTCCTAAACAGTATATCTTCTTTTTCTGATTGACTGTGTTTCAGGGTGCCTTAAATCCAAACACCCTATGAATTTCCTCTGGGCCAAGAACAATCCTCTGAGCGCTTCCAGAAAAGATTACTGTCGTGCACATTTAACCCTTGAAGTCGTTCATGTATCCACTTGTTCTTACTCTTAATCAGCGTCTCCTTGAAGATGCTTTCGCGCTCCACGAGTTTCTTTATTCCGAGTTGTTCGCCTGAATGATAGTGTCGTAGAGCTCCTTGGGAGATTTTTTGATAGTCCCGACAGTCATGTGTCCAGAATGGTTTGCTATATCGACAGATAGTCTTCTTCGAGATGAATAGTTCACATGCTTCTCCATGTATCCTCAGAAACTCCTGTACAAGTCCTCTGGATCTTCAGTTCCACGTATTTCCGGAAGATGACGCTCCAAAATCCTTCACCTCGTCCCACTCTGCTTCCCGTAGTTGAATACCCTCTTCCGCTTATGGGTTTAGTGACCTGACCAATTGTTTATGGTGACTGGTATGTGTCCTCGATCCGGCGCTCCATGAACAGACAAAGCCCTTCGTCTGATCGACCCAAAGTCCCCTAGTGGTCCAGAGTTGCCAAATATCAATGTTAGATCTTGACACTACCTCCTCCAGCGATAGAAACGTATTCCTCATCGGTGAAAGATCCGGGCCCCTGCTGTTACAAAAGTCTCTAGTAGATGACCATTGCTGTTGTAAAGTCTATCGCCCAAGCTTGTCCTCTCGCGTTAAAGTCCCCATGACTTGGAGAGTAGCAACCCCGTGCATAAACAGTATCTCCAAGCCTCTTGAATGGGCTCAGTAGTCTGCTGAGGTCCGACGACGGCTACTGTATACCGAAGCATACATCACAGGTCGCTTTGAAGGGTTTGCAATCACGAAAACAGCTGCAACACCCTTTACTTCTAAACTGGGAATTCTCTGAGGATAGAACGAATTATCAACCGAGATGTGACACCTGATCGTCTGCAACTCAAAAGTTCGTAGGTTTTTGAAAAGTCCTCGTTTGGTACCGTACCGCGTTTCTGCAGTGCCAGTACCGTGATTGTTCTATCGGAACAATAGTGGTCAATCGCTGTACTGGAATGAGAAGAGAGGCCCGAAATATTTAGTTGACAGATACTAACCATGATGAAGATCGTTTTTGATGGGCAGTATATACTGGACAGTTGTACTGTTGGAGTTGTGATTTCCACTGCAGTGGATACACTTGGCTCGGCTGAAGGGATCCGCTGTATGCGTGCTACCTCTCACCACATTGAACGCAGGCCTCGTTGTTATTGCACCATGCGTCCCAGTGCCGTATTTCCAACACTTTCGACATGGAGCGGGTTGATCACCCGTCTGTCGATATACTCACGTATACGGAAGTGCCTTGTGTCTATGTTTAGTCCCCATAGTTATAGCCTTATTCCTCAGTCTTCCGATTCAAAGATTAGCCGTACAGAGTATCTTGGGTTTCCATTGTTATCAGTGAATCTGTAAATTTTGGCGTTGTTCCCAGTATTCCGAGCAGGCTTCCATAATCTCAGTATCAGAGACTCTAGAGGAACATGATCCATAACTGCCTTTTGACTCGGACCCTGTGTTAGCGAGGATGACGGCTGAGGTTTAGTCCCTTCACCCCAAAGAATTTGGTTGCCACCGTCAACTACCTTATGTCATCTGCAGGGATGTCAATTCTATAAGCAGTGAACCCCTAGTGGTAGGTTTAAATTGGTCTACTGGCATGTTAGGATAGTTTAAATTAAATTCAGTCAAGATTAAATGTCCCTGTGCTAAATATCTACTATAATAACCCACCCCTCTCACTTGTACAGTCCGTTTTGGATCACATCTCGACTCCTACTTCTCTCGTTCCCTCAGGCATTTCAGGCTCACCGTTCACCGAATTGGACTGTCCCATGGTGTTCACTCTTCCGGCATCTTGCCCATGTTGAATCATTGGCTGGTTCACTGATCGGACGTCCCTGCGAAGGGTGGGCTGAATGTACATTGTTTGAGCTCACGAGCAGATGTTGTACTAGCAGTTCAAAGGAGAGTCAGTAACTCTTGTTCAAGGATTTACCGACTCTCTACAATATTGTGTTTATACGGTAAGAAACGCGGTAACTTTGCTATCATGGCCTGCTCAAAGTTTTCTAAAACGATCGTCAATATCTTCTGGGTAAGTACAGACGGTTTCGTTGCTCATATTTAATAGTACAGTTCAGTCATCGTCCACATACAGCGGACAAAAACCATGCTAAACCCTCGTATTCGTTTATCAGCAAACAGTTTTATCATCATCTAGAACGGCAGAACAGCACTATGTCGGCATGTTACAGTATACTCTCCATTGATGGTTGACGGGGGCATTAGATGCCTGCTCATGTAGATCGTCCAAAAGTTCAAGCGTGTGAGACAGTACGCACTCCTCAATAACTGTAGTATATCAGTACGGCTGGGTCTTGGAAGACGGGGGATTTGGTGATCTTGGTGACAAAAATTCATTAACCCTTTTGTTCAAACTGCGGCTTTCAACGCAAGAAAATCCCATCGTGGGGTGTCTCGAACAGTTTTTCATATCGGGGTATCCTCCCGTTCTTTTTTTTTTAGTCATGTTTCTGCCCTAGGGGCGGTAGTGGGTCGCCATCCTAAAACTCAATAAATAGTTTTACCACCGAAGAAGCAGACACAGAATAATGTTTGGTCTGGTATCGGGTATAACAACTTCTCCCGTATATCTGAAGACATCGCGAGGCATGCCTCAACCAAGAACCATATAGCTGCTGCGGTTGATTTCAAACAGTTTTTGAAGAATACGGACGAATCTGAACCGGGAACCATCCCACACATGAACAAGGAAAGCATAATTGAATACAATCTAGAGGTGGAGAAAAACCGGAGCTACCTCAAAATTATGTTTGAAGTTGCTATAAAGCTGGGCATCCTGGCATCACCTTTCCGGGGCCATGACGAAGGGGCCGAGAGTGACAACCGGGGGGGATATGTTAATGGCTAACTCTACTATCCAGTACCTTAAACGTCCATCCACCACATGGATTCCTAGGAACATCGAAGACAATTCAGGAAACAGCTCATTCACTCATTTCAAACAATGTGGAAAGAACAATTCACCAAAAATCAAAAACTTCAAGGTTTATAAGTGTTTTATCGACGAGGCAACAGATGCCAATCATCACCACAGATGGCTGTGTGTGATCCGTTTTGTCAACGAGAAAGGCGAGTTGGAAGAACGCTTTTTGGATTGAAGAACGTGAGTGGGTAGTAGAGGAGCAGCTGGCTTCATGAAGAGTTAAAGAAGGCTTTGTTACCCCTGGGAGATTAACTATTGTTGGTGGTCTCATTCGATGGAGAACAGTGATGTCTGGATGTGATAGGGCCTTTCTGGACGTATCCGTGCTGATATTCCACACGCGCAGTTACGTTCATTGTGTGCTCACAGGTGCAAATAGTGCTGACAAGGCTGAGAGATGTCACGGAAGTCGAAGAGCTTGCCATCTATCTGGCTGACCTCAGCAAATTCTTCAGATCGAGCCACGTCAGAACTCACGCTCTAGGAGGAGTAACTCGTCCGCCAGAGGCAGGTAAAACCCGATGGAACACGCATTCCCGGTTGGTATCGAACTTCCTGAACAACAGGTTGGGGTACATCGCAGCACTGGAGAAGATGGAAACAGGAAGGAATGCAGATGGGAAGTTTTCATTTGATTCTACAACACGTGCCAAGGCCAAGGGGCTCATCAAAGGACTCCGCAGCTGGACTCGTGTTGCAACTGCTACTATATTACAGGTAAAAACAGAAATCGCCATTCCCAATGTCATCTTTAGTCCCTTCTTCTGACACCCCAATAATCAAGACTTTCTTTTCCAGGCCGTGTTATTAACACTGATATCCGATGACAAAGTTGCAGTCTGCTAAGCTTGACATGACCGGCCACCAAGAACGTAGAGGAGGCGACTGAATCACTTCTTAACATGAGAGATGAGGAATCAGTCGACCTGATGTATACGGGTCTGCCCTCTGATCTCAAACAACCGAGCAATCAGAGAAAGAGGAAAACTCCCAGTCGTTTTCAGGGATACGAGGTAACTGGAGTCAGTGCGCCGGGAGACCGACGGCTGGAAAAAGTTCCGTGACATATACTTTCCTGTATAGACAATGTAATGGACAGAATGTCTGTTAGATTTGCATCGATACCGGAATTCCGGTTTTTCAGTCTCCTGGATAAAACTGGAAATGTGAATGATGGGCTAGCGTTGTTATCAAAATCACCATACGGGCACTGTTCAATGTCAGTACCTTAAGAACAGAGCTGATATATTACAGGACTGCCAGTTCATTACCAGGTAACAATCCGTTAGAGCTCATGAAAGAGATTCGAAAAAGTGGCATTGGGGAGGATTTACCACAATTGTCAATGTTGGTGGAGCTCATCTTGACGATCCCAATCACAAGCGTCGGTTGTGAGAGGTCCTTCTCCAGCCTGAAAAGGATCCTTACACACCTGAGGCGAACCATGGCTGACAGCAGACTAAGATCTCTTTCACTTATTGAGGTTGAGAAATCCGTGGCCAAATCCTTAGATCTGGAAAAGCTAGTGGATGATTTTGCAGATTGGGGACTACCAGTTGAGAGTGATCCAGATCAGGATACCAGCGGCAGCTCCAATCCCTCTGACGCCCGGATCATCACTTGGTAATGAAATTCCCCCTCTGCGCTAGCTCACGGAGGGGTAATAATATCGCTTGTACGGCGGAAAAAAAATTCCTGTGTCCAAACTACAAAACAGAAAGTTCTAATTTTTTGAACATACCGAGGAAATTGTCTGACTACCATTACATACCGGAATTTTTCGATATTTTGGCCATTAACACTGTTTTTGTTTTTGGAAACTATGAAGATGCTGGAATTTGGCTACAAAAACCTTCAGAAATGTGCAAAATGCCATTCCAAAGGTATTAGAGGTGGATTCATTGATAACTAAGCTATAGTCGAGTCAGAAAATTCCACAAGATTGGAATTTTATGCCCATATAAGGAGTTATGGCGACACACCTCTGTTGTTAAACATGTGGTGTAATCGCTACCGGTCGTTACTTTCTGTAGAATTCAGGTCCTGGTTACTATACAAACTAGTACCATACGTTTTAGATAGGTTTTAGACAAGTTTTCGATAACTTTTTATGAGAAGGTCCCGTAAATTTTCATTTTTAGGTAGGCGGTATTGTCACCCCTATATGCAATAATAGGGGTGACTTCGTAACCAAGATCATCACCAGGAGAGTGTTGAAACTGAAAAAACTTAGTTCAATAATCTCGTATATCAATCGTGTGTGTTATGTATTATGTACGTACTACGTGGTTTCACTCTAGTATCTATTCTTTTACAAATGACAACAAACAAAAAACGTTTAGTGATATTGTACATGCTTTATCGTTACGTACCAGAATGCTAGATGACTAGATCTATAGGCTAGATCTAGAAGAACTGACAAATGGCATCGAGTACCAGCAGCAGTGGTCGAACAAACTATTTGATACAAAGAGAGAAATGATTTGCCGCGTTATAACTTACACTGCCATGGGGCATGGGACAGTGAAATGTGAACACGCCACTTCGGGAAGTATCACTTCCCACCCACTCCACCGCGGCCGGTCCACGTGCTCTACTCGCGCGAAATGTTTCGCGCGGCGATTTAGAACGCGCAAAAACCTAACCGCGCAGTTTCATGGTACACGCGTCCCTAGTTGAATAAAACAGGTTTCCAAAATATTTTTACAAAATATTTTCATTTTCGTGCATTTTTTTAAAAGTTCAAATTTACGTTTAAAAATGCATTCCTGGGGTTAAAAATGACTTAAAAACGTAAAAATTTTTCGGGGGGCTTCGCCCCCTCGACCCCTACCGGGGCTTGCAGCCCCTGGACCCTGCTTGCGGGGGCTCCGCCCCCTACACCCCCGCCGGGGCTGCGCCCCTGGCCCCCCTTGTGGCCTGTGGGGGGTTTCACCCCCCACACCCCCTGACCGGGGCTACCGCCCCTGGCCCCGTCCGCACAGGGGCTAGCGCGGCTGAAAGCCGCGCACCGCCCCTGGGCGATAGAGGGGCTGTTCCCCCAAGACTGCTCTGCGTGTAAGTCCAAATACACACTGGAAAGAGGAGACAGGCCTAAATTCCGCTGTGCTAGTTGTGGTGGAGGATCACATGACTGTGACCAGATTCTTAACCAGTCCACCTCCACTACCCCCGGCTTCGTGTGGGTTTGTGAGAGTTGCATTGGGAAGTTTAACCTGGAAACACTCACAGGTCCGGGAGATGAAGAAAAACCACCCCCGAGTGCAACAAGCTTGAGGAAGTTCAGCCATCCAACGAACGAAACATTGACGAAGAAATGGAAGAAGAAGAGGAAGGAACGAAGCCCGACGAGACTCACTCGCCAACTAAAATAGAGGACGTCTGCACCTTCTACCTACGAAGGAAGTGTCGCCACGGCAGATACGGCACCAAGAAATGGAGAGACACAGTTTGCCCGAAGAAACATCCTGAACTATGCCGAAAATACAGCAACTATGGTACCACCAGGCATATTGGTTGTAATCGGGGGACTGAGTGTAAGTACTTCCACCCCCCATTGTGTCGATCCTCGGAAACCAAGAGGAAGTGCTTTAAGGTGGATTGCCAACACCAGCACCTGAAACACACCGACAGATACGACGACGGAGAGTGGAAGGTAGCGGGGCAACGAAACCGTAACCATTCTGGCCAGGGCCAACAAAAGCAGCAGAACCGAACCGGAGACAGATCAAGATCTAGATCCAGAAACAGGAACCCTAGCAACAACTCAAATATCTCCAATCCCTGGAACAGGCCCAAGGAAAATAATGACAACAAAGGCGAAGAGGATTTTTTCAAGCGCCTCCTGGAGAGGCTGACAATATCCCTTCCAGGAATAGTAGCGACGGAGTTGAACAAACAGAAGGTAGGTACCAACCCCAATGTATCATGGAATCTTCCGAATCTGGTACCAGGGATGACACTTACCCAAGGCATGAGGTAAACCAACGATGCAAAGTTTCTACAAATTCGAGTCTGAGCTGAGCTTTTAGGTAGGTCTGGTATTTTCCATCCAAGAGGGTTCGCCGATTCTTGTCACTGCCTCTTTCTCACAATCCCCTGTTTCCCAAGTTTCCAATTTTGGCAATCCTTGCAGTAAATATCACCTGGAAAATCAGTATCATAACCCTCATAGCTATGTGAGTGAATGATGCAGGTTCCGGATATCTTAGTGACTGGAAGTTTGCATCCCCAAATTATAGTAAACCCAGGAACCCCTGAATCCTCAGCACCGCCAACCCCAGACCAGCTGAAAGAGCACCGTCACTCACTAAGCGAGCAATGGTCCCCTCGCCAGAAAAATATCCAGTTCTGGAGACGTAACTCCAGCAGTGATTCTTTTAGTACATTTGAAGATGATGACCCTCCTGATGGGCAGGTATAAACTGTTTTCTGCATTGCATGTTTCGTTAAAGAACACATCGCCTATCTTAGAGTTTACACATTCAATTCAAACTGGAATTGACATGTTTCTCTATCTCAAGGTTATTATAAACGTGAATAGTCCACCTCACTCCCCAAGTCCGGATGAGTTTCCTATCAACCTGACTGAACACATGAACCTCCCTGAGTTTCGGATCACTTCGGAGACACCACAACCAACATTCAACTCCCTGCAAGCGGTATAAATGTCCCTGTAGATTCTTGAAATGTGCAGTGAGTCCTGGAGTTATGAATGTCCCTTCGGCCTTCACTTACTGATTGCTGAGATGGCATGTGTAAACTTGTTTTGTTTAAACCCGTTTTATTTTCAAAAATTCCCCGTGTGGGCCACGCGGAAACAGGATCGAGTAAGGCAAGTGTGAACCTTGTGTATGATGTGTTTCAGGGGTTAGATTGTAACGATAATTGCTGCAAACAGAACACCAGAGGGAGCGCTCCTAGTCCCTTGCCAGTACCAATTGATGAGACAGGCATGCCTCTTGGGAGATATTATCTTCTCAGTCCCAGTCCTGTGCCCTCGACTCATTCTTCATCTAGTGGGAACTCTCTATCACCTGTACGTGCAGTACTAGATCTTTTATATCGGAGCATAGCCCCATAATTTCTCTCTTGGGAGTATCATGGGTCCAGTGTGACCACCGTTTCAGTTTCCCTGATCAGATTTTTCCAGGGTTATCTTGGTTCACCACGGAGGTTTAGTTTGGTCCCCCTGACTCCCGATCTACGGAATCCTAGCCCATGTAATCGCTCTACTACCCCATCAGTGAGTGAGAGTGAGGCTCAGTGCTGTGTGATATGAGAGTCTGTTTTGTCACGTGCTGAAAATTTGTGTGGCTCACACCGTCATTTTATTTCATAAAAGGACTGAGCGCTGGTATTTTAGTGTAACGTATCCTTGTATTAGGGCAGTGTGCGAGACGGCGCTGACATGGGTGTGTGAATGTGCTGTGTAAAATACACAGGAGAGAGAAAGTTCCTTTTGGCATGCTTTTTATTTTCTATGTTATTTCAGACTGTTATTTCGATATAAATTCGTTTTGTGATTTTGGCATCAATTGGCTTGAACTTTTTACCAGCTTTTTACCAGCGTTTACACCGTTTAGCACGACTTTTATTTGCTGGATATTGCATGTTCACATTCCTTAGCACAATGTGATGATGGCGAACTTTTAGAACTGGTCGAACCAAGGAACATCACCCACCAAAACGCCCTCTGAGATTGTTCTACATCCGTACAGCAACGAACAATTGAGTAAGTCCAGGATTGAGAGTAGGGGTTCCTGGTCCAGGAAATGTGGGAATGGCGGAATGATCTCCTACCCCTCCCCGTTTAGCCCTTTGGTTCCACAGAGACTAAACTATAATGTTTAACCTCAGCTGATATTGAACGACAGTGGGTCCTAATGGAACATAAACGTAGTGCGAGTGTTGCCTCTGTCGGCTCCCTAGCAGGTAACGTCCAGCACCCTCCCCTTAAATATCAGTTAATCCCCCTAATTATTAGTTGTAATTCTCTTTCCTTTGGGCACAACTTTCATCCTCTCTTCTGAGTCTCTGTCATATTGTTTTCTCTTGGTTGTTAGAGCTGTATCGGTTAACACACAACCAAATAAGATAGGGTATGCCGTGCCCAAATCTTCCCCCACCCTGTTGAGTAGGCTACGTAAGGTGGTGGGTTGTGGTGTGGGTCTCAGGTTGGCTCGATAGGGTCCGGGGAGCCGTGGATAAACGGAAGGGTATGTGTGTGTGTGTGCATGTTTGTAAGTGTGTGTGCATGTATTTTTTGTTTGTGGAGCAATGTGTATACAGTGCTACCCTGAAAACCCCGAACTTGGTTTAAACAATGGGAATAAACAGTTTAAGAGCAAGGAAACTAACGTGTACGGGAGAGGGCAGTATGAGAAATGAAAATGATTTATCAGTATATTGTGTGGAAACAAAAAGATATGACACATAGAGATAGAGAAAGATCGATAGAGACACAGAGGGACCGAGAGGAACGAAGGATTGAGAGAGATACAGTGAGACAGAGAGGAGTAAATGATTGAGAGAGAGAAATACAGGGGCAGGGGGAGACACACAGAGAGGTATAGTTAGAGACAAGTGAATGTGTGTGACGAGTAGGCATGCAGTAGAGTGAGTACAGTGGGATACTATACATTTCCTTTCTTTCTCTCTGCCGTTTTCTCTCTCTCTCTCCAGCTTCTCCTACTACCTCTCTCAATTGTTCTATTGTATTGTTTTACAACCTTGAGGCTTGCAAATTGTTCTCTTCTATTGACCCTATTTTGATTGAACCTACTGTTGATTTCGCACGATCTTTCTCTGCTGCATGAAACTACACTAGAGAGTAATATGTCTGTAAATTCTAACCCCTCTTTCAGCGTATATAAAGGGTATGCCAGCTGTGACAGATGAGCCACCTGAACTGACCTACTCAAATGTAGGTATTCCTTTGATATGGAATGACATTATTTTGACAGTTTCAAGACTTCTCGGGTGTAAAAACCTCAAAGATAATTATTAAGCAACGGCTGTTATAGCCCTCAATCGGATTCTCAATATTTCCCATGTTCAAGTTATTAACTTTATCTCAGACGGAAGATTTCACGGACTTACTGAACCGTAAAATTGTGGAAAGTACCAACGCCGATAGGGAGGGGCGATTGTGTATTTCTTTCTACATGAGTCGTGTTCCCCCACACACTACTGATTGGGATAGGATACTCAGGTAGGAAGATACATTGTCCTAGAAAACAATGTATTGGCGGAGTTTTAGATATATGTTATATGTTTTACCCAGAATCGTTTAGGCACTCCAGCCTCTCTCGGCCTCTCTCGTGTTTGTACACTGTACAGTCAGTACACTGTGCAGTAGAACCTAAATAATCCTACAATATCTTAACAGCCGAGGAATTATCACCCCCTTACTCCCAGATTCTTCACCAAGGCGCTCGAGCTAGCAGTAGAGAGCGACTACAGTTTCATATACTTCCACCATGGCTATGATAAGCTAGGGAAGCCTTCCTGGAAGTGGATAGTGAACTGTTACCGGTCATTCGACAGGAAGTAAGTACCAGATCTCTCAGCAGCTACTCCCAGCACTACTTAACTGCATGGTATCTACAAGATCTCTTGTACTACTGGTGCAGGGTGTTAGATCTATATTTTGGCTCACACCAATCATAGCTAAAATTCTGATCGTATAGAAAGAATTGACCCAAAACGTAGTGCTACCTTATTACATTACCAGCATCTTTCACAGCTGTAATGTAGGTTTTACTGTCTAGCTGTTCATTTCCTGTCAGGGTGTATAAATCCCAGTCGTGTTAATTAGAGCGCAGTGATTATTTAAACGATCGTTTAAAATACGTCCTTCTCTCTCTCTCTCTCTTTCTCTCTCTCTCTCTCTCTCTCTCTCTCTCTCTCTCTCTCTCTCTCTCTCTCTCTCTCTCTCTCTCTCTCTCTCTCTCTCTCTCTCTCTCTCTCTCTCTCTCCCTCTCTCTCTCTCTCTCTCTCCCGTTCATTCTTGTTACACTGATTCTCCCCCAGGTTCAGGAAGAACATAAAGCGGTTTTATATTGTTCATCCCAGCTATCGGCTAAAGTGGTTGTTTGGTGCACTAAAACCTATTGTCAGGTAAAATTTGGACTAGATAATGGAAAATAATGTTAGTTAATCGAAATAAGATGTTTTGTTTACTTAAAGTTAAGCAATCATCAGAATGATCGTTTCGATTTCGAACACTTTCGACAGCCTCTCTTCATAGTATAGATCAAGAGAGTAATAGTTAGTTAGTTAATTATCAGTCAACCCTTGCCCTTTCATTCTGTGTACCGCTATTTCCCCTTTCCAGTATTCGAGCACACAAGAAAATAGTGTATTGTGAAACATTGGAGGAGCTGAGTCAACACATCACAATTGAGCGAATAGACATACCTGATGCAGTGAAAGCGTAAGTTCAATCAGACCCCACATTTTGAAGCTGCAGTGTGAGTGGCCGTAACGCGCTGTGTCACAGAGGTAGATCATTGCGCGCGGAGAATTTATCACGCGCTGTCTTGTCGCGACTGAACGCAGGTTGAAGGTTCAATTTCAAGGGAGCAGACCAGACGCTTGTACTTGGAACCACACAAAAAAAGATGGTGATCATCATACCAAATCGGTATATCAGAAAAACACCCCATACTGAACAGATTTCAGTTGGTTTGGGAGTTCCTTTTTAATCTTTTTGTGACCAAATACCGACATACAAATCAAGGGACTGTCTCTTCAGTAGGAAACAATAACACACTGTAATTTGAATTATCAAAGAAATTGATCGTAAACTTCAAAGACAATTTCATGGTCCGCTGAACTTTTCTCGAAACTGAATTACTTTGGTTTTTCTGTAATTTTATCGCTTCTTGTGCTTTGACACTGTCCCCTTGGTTAGACTCTCATGCCTAGACTGGAAGTGCCTCACAGCTTCAACTACCCCATTCTCATGAGCATACTACCCAAACTCGCTTCTCTGTTCTATGAAACTCTCCTGTACACTATGAAACTATCAATTAGCGGTTGCAGTCTCGCCCGAAATGTGAGAACAGGTGGGATCATATTCTGATTACTTGCAGTATGGTAGCTGCGGTCTAGTTGGTAATAAGAATATGAACCCGTTTGTTTGGCACTCATTCAGACGTGGCCGTTCCCGCTGAATTGCTAGATTCTCTCTCAAAAACGTGTCCAGACAATCTCTCCCTCGGTCTAAAATTCTAAAATCATAATTCTCGAAGAATCTCTCATAGTCTCTGGCGTTTCTCTCCGGTTACTGATGATGGGTGGGCCGTAACTAGATGTTTCCCCAAGGTGCTCCTGTCGTTTCCTAGGCGCTGGCTGCTCTCATGCTCCTTCACCCTTTCCCTTAGAGGCCGTGCCGTAGCTCCGATGTAGACTTGGGAGCAGTGTCTGCATGTGGCCTAGTACACCACGTTCCTGATGTTGCATGGGAGCTCGGCTTGGTGCAGTCTGCAGTTGCAAGTGGGTGGTGGGGCAACCTTCCGGACTAGGGCTGTTTTGACTTCACTCTTCACTGTTCTCCCGCTTGTATGCAATACATTTCCAAACAGCAGAATTTTCCGTACCATGCATTATCAACCTAAAAAAGATGTTAGAGCTGCGGATCTGATTTCTCTCAGAGAGTGAAGTGTTTCAATAGACAAGGTAACACGAGATATGTTGGTACTGGAAAATAAATTAACCGTAGCTTTCAATTACACTTGGGTAATCTTCATCAGCGGAGTAAAGAGTTTCTTTAGATACTCGAGGATGATGGCAATGGCATTCTCATTGATGAACTTGGCAATATGTGACTCAACAAGGAGTAGGAGGAGACTCGGGATCATCCTGCTGCTGAAGACGGCCACTGAGCTGCTTCATGAAACGTACAACTTGAGCACATCATTCAGATACGTGTAGTTGAAAACAATATCTAGCATTGCCTTGCTCATTTCAACGTATTTCTTCTTTTTTACTGGAAACATTTGTTCGACCGACACGGCTCTATACCAGCACTAGCTCTGTCTTCTCCTGGTGGATCTTCATTGTCTTGATCCAAGACCTGAATGAACAGGTTACTTTGCTCCAAAAAGAGCGTTGTTTGACCCCTCAGAAATGTTGTTAGTTCGGTGTTCTCCGTTCACCGTTCTGAGATAATAGCTCCACAGCAGTTTAGCAATACATTTCCAAACAACGGGATTTTCCGTATGTAGGCATCTTTGACCTGAATAAGATGTTGTAGAGTAGTAACTTACTTTCTTCATGTCACACAGTTCAGACAGTTTAGTTGCCTTAAAGTTCAAGAGAGGTTTGTTGAACGCCATGTTGTTAGTAGGAAACTTGGTCCAGTTCAATTCATAACTCAAAACTCCAGTTTCTGTCTGTTCTTCACTCTCACTCGGCCGGGGAACTGTTTCCTGTTCGCCGCGACCGCCAGCACAGTCCCTATCTGCTCCTTCTTCGATGATACCGTGGCAACGCACATGGAAGTGAGGGCTACATTCCGTTCCACTGCCTGGGAGAGAGAAAATAATGATTAGAAATAAAGGATCGAAGAGAGTCTAAATTTGAATTATCATATTGTAGTAAAACGAATGAATCAAGTAGAGTGTGTACCTGAGTGTGATAGGGGACCTCTGATAGCAGTGGTGACATGGCGTAGATATCGACATCTTTGCCCCGTACCATCGGAGGCTCTGGAACGAGGTGGACATCTCCGTTGTGTCCCACGTAGGTCCATTGGCCGGAGAACTCGGTACTGTCCTGAAACAATAAATACATTTACTTAATGTCTGAATAGGGAAAGATGTTACATAGACTTAGAGATATAATACAGTTATTAAAACAGTAAACACATTACACACAACCCACAAATGACTTACAGTTCTCATCTCACATATTTCCATGATGTTTGTTGCTTTGAAGTTGATCATGGGTTTGAAGAACTTCTTTGATGTTATGGGATACTTCCGAATATCCTTGATAATCGTGATTGCACGTGCTCTCACAAGAGGATCTTTATGGGCTGGAGATTATTATGCATAAGTCAAGGAGCAATTGTGTGGGGAGGGTAAATTCTTTTTTCTGGAAACATTTGTTCGACCGACACGGCTCTGTACCAGCACTAGCTCTGTCTTCTCCTGGTGGATCTTCGTTGTCCTGATCCAAGACTAGATGACATGTTTTTTTGATCCAAAAAGAGATCTAAGGGCGTTGTTTGACCCCTCAGAAATGTTGTTTGTTCGGTGTTCTCCGTTCACCGTTCTGAGATAACAGCTCCAGAGCTGGGTACTGTAACGTCCATCCATCCATGTAGCCGTCATGTAACTACAGAAGACGGCAGCCTCTGGAAAGTCAGTCAGGATTTCCGCCTCCAAGTATAGCCAGGCAGAGATGATCTCATCGGACGGGAGATGCGGTAGTCCATAGCGTAGTTTTAATTGAAGATCCCTATTGCCTTTCCAGCCGAGAATTTTCTTTCTTTTCAATACATTTCCAAACAGCGGGATTTTCTTTTCATGGCTAGGATTGGTTGTCATGCTTGAGCTATCGAAATCAGCAAACTGTGAAGGCGGTTCAATTATCTGAGGTCCACGGGATAGTGTTACCATGCTCGTATCCAGGTCCAAGATAGATGTAGATTGAGCATCGGTAGACACGAGATATGTTGGTACTTGGAAAACAAATTAACCGTAGCTTTCAATTACACTTGGGTAATCTTCATCAGCAGAAAGAGTGAATGGGTTGTGTGGTGTATTCAATACATTTCCAAACAACGGGATTTTTCTTATCTAGGCGACCTAAAAAAGAAGTTAGAGCTGCTGATCTATAGTACCTGCGCTGAGTGTGACAGGGAACTTCTGAACGTAATGGTGAACGTAGATATTGTGTGAGATCCTTGCCTCTCATCATCGGCGGCTCCTGTATCAGGTGAACCTTGCCCGTGTGTCCAATGAACGTCCATCTTCCTTTGAATTCTATCCTTTGAATTCTATCCTGTTCTAAAATAATAGAATATTTAGTTAGTTATAACGTCGGCATCCTCCTTGGCAAGGTGCTGCCGCACCAAAAGTATCTCGTTAAGGATATGACCGGCTCCATGCTCTATCCGCCAGTTCAACTTGATGTTAGAATATACCTTTAGTTTGGCAATACATTTCCAAACAACGGGATTTTCTATGTAGACCTGAAAGAACTGCTTTCCTCCGTATGTAAACTCCTCCGGGATATCAAATGTGGGGGTATCAGGAGTTGCTGGGTGTTTCATAGCTCCCTTCCTCACTCGTCTGACAGTCCTTTTCAGGTTCGCCTCCGCTGGAAATTTGTAGATAGTTTCGTCATCTGCTGTGTTGGTCACACTGAGGACGACATTCAGTGTTGGTTCGTTGCAAGTTAGTGCTGCTAATCTGACGGAGGATTTCAGTCCTGCAACTTTCACACCGACGATGTCCTCTTGATGTATGTGCTCCGGTTCTCTTATCACTGCATACGGACGGTCCCCGGTGGTGGTCAGTCTGGCCGGGCACTTGAGATGGATTCGTTGGTTGCACTGCCAGTATGTCTGTGCTGCTCCAGATTTGAGTACTTTCCTCCTCTCAGTTGGTTGGCTCTTTGAGGGAACAGTAACAACCGGCCAATGATGGATCGAGCCTGATTTCTGCAATACATTTCCAAACAACGGGATTTTCCGCCAATAAGGGAGTCTGCTGCATGGTTGCTTGAGTAGAGGGGGACTGTTATACACCGTTGATTAGGAAGGAGGTGGGTGCAGCGTAGGGGCGAGAGAGATCCTTCGCTACTTTGTTAGTTTTGTAGCGTTAGTTTTGTTTCGTTTCCGCTTGAGAAGATCAGTGAATATTTTCCCTTCTTCCAGGCTGGATTCAGTAGTATCAGGATCGTTGGAGATAAGGGCTTCCTTAGCCATGTCAGTCCATTTCTGTCTTTGGTCGCTGGCTTCCTTGTCGACGTGAGGTTTCTTGTTCGGAGTGTATTAACTGACGGTCGTGGATTGGTCCGTAGATGTAGTAATGACCCAGGAGAAGACGTTCACTTTCTCATTGAGGTGGTTGGTGTTGAGGGCGGGGCGAGAAGAAAGTCAAGATGGGGACTCAGATTCTACTGAAGGGCAAAGAGAAGATGTTCTTCGTTGATCTTGGTAACTTTTGACACGGTTCGAGGAGGCTGAAGAGAGAACAGGACGGAGAAGGTGATGAGGTGGTGGTCAGAACCAGTGATAACGGAGGGGTTGACTTTCCAGTTGGTGTAGTTCACGTAGTTCACGGTCGTGGATTGGTCGGTAGAGGTAGTGATGACCCGGGAGAGAGATGGTCCTTTAGTGCTTTAATGGTCGCCCCTTTTTACCAGGTCTCTTCAGTAGAATTCCATTGGATGACTTGGTATTCCGATGATGTAGGTAGTAGTCCAGAAGTTCGAGGACAGGAGGAGGACAGTTGTGAAGCTTAAGGCACTGTGTTACTTGGTCCACGTTGTCGAAGGCACCTTGGATGTCAAAGAAGATATGATATAAGTAACTGATGATTTTAGAAGGCGAGGCTGTGGTTTAAAAAGGTCCCCGTGTGTGATTTGAGAAGGGGTTGTGGTATTACACAATGGGATCAATAACACCGGGTCTAATTTCAAACCTACCCAATTTGCTACATGAAACCAGCAACCAACCCTATTAGCATACCAATCAATTTGGTATGTGGCATGCGACCTGATCACGGGTATATTGGATTCGGGTATACTAATTAGCTAATTACCCAAATAATTCTGCCCCTGGTTTCGAAATAGGAATACGTCAATGGATAAGGAAGAGACAAATTGCCCATGAAAAATAAAATCATTTGAAAAATTTCATTCATTCATAAAGTTAAACATGGTACTTCAAGGCAAATTTTTCCTTTTTCATGAAATTAAAAATGTCAAGCTTGTCAACTTTTCAAGTTGTCAAATGTCAAGTCTCTTAAAACTTGAAACAAACTAAAGATTAAGCGTATCAATATTGAATACATGACAGGTTGCATTTTATAATTCCAACTATCAAGGCCCTTAGATTATACTGTCATGCTACCTCTTTACCCTGTTGTGTCTCAGTTTATGTCGAAGATTGAACTCTTGCAGTTTATTTTTTATCTGGTTTGGTTTCCTCTGATCTTTATAAAGACTCTTT
Organism: Hormiphora californensis; assembly: GCA_020137815.1. NCBI lineage: Eukaryota > Metazoa > Ctenophora > Tentaculata > Cydippida > Pleurobrachiidae > Hormiphora > Hormiphora californensis. The sequence goes on from CM035351.1 coordinate 2,093,863, forward strand.
ATAAAGAGCAGAAAAAAACTACACCAAAAGATCCCCAAAAGATTGAAGACTTTTTTTAAAGAGTCTTCACTCTTCACTCTTCAGCAAGCTTTACATTAATAAACAATTCGTGGTACTACATCGAGTTCACAGTGCTAGAAGTTTCACTTAAACTATATTTCACTAACCATTGGACCATTGGTATGGTTAGTAACCAGTCTTTTTATAGATCTGCTGCCCCTGAATATTCATACAACAATCGACAAATAGAAGTGACAAATTTGGTATGGGGGCGTATGTCGTGATATGTTGTAGCTAGTACTTTACCTAGTTTGGAACAGCTCGAGATTTCAACTGTGACATTATGTCATTGACATAGCTCAAATTCTTTCTACTGTACCACACCCCTCCCTATTTAATTTATTTGAGTGATTCTGTATCAACCACCTATTCAGTAATGAGACCTGTGCACGAATTACATAGTTAGAAAATCGAAATTCATCTATCACCAAAGGTCTAAACCAAGGCTCCATTTTTCGCATTACATCACGGGTTATTCTAGCGTGCTGTGTTTCGAATCGTAATACAGTCGGACCCCGATTTAGTGGCCCCCAATTTAGTGGCACCCCGATTTAGTGGCAGGATTTTTTCCTTCCGAGGATGCCACTAAATCGGGGTCCGACTGTATCTCTGATTCTTGAGGGAACCCCAGCTTTATGTAGCTTGTAATCACTCGCTCCATGTCTGGTATTGCATATTGAACTGCATTACAATTCTATTATAATGGTAGTTATGGTATGGTAGTTATGTAAGTTTTTAGCTCCTAGAGACGTACCAAATAGTGCTTTTTCACAACAAAGGATCAGCTCGAGAGTACCATAACTCCAACACTATTCGACGAGCACGATAATGTAATATATATACGTATGTATAACTCTAAGTATTTGATTCTCGGTTGAGTGGCCACCTCCCATTTCCTCTCTCCGCATGTGTCCTACCTAACTACCTCGTGTTCAAGTAAAAAAGCGAATGGTTTTACCTAATACGGTCTGTTTTTGAGGCGAGAGAGGGAGGGGAGAGTTAAATGGTGCTCGCATTTTTTTCAGGGCGACCATCATCTCTCTCTCTCTCTCTCTCTCTCTCTCTCTCTCTCTCTCTCTCTCTCTCTCTCTCTCTCTCTCTCTCTCTCTCTCTCTCTCTCTCTCTCACTCACTAGTTCAGATGCATCAGAGAGCCTCCCATTTCCCCGTGTTCCCTTTATGATTGCTCCGTTCAGTTCACTTTATGCTATTTATGTTTATAGCGCCAATATTATATATTTACCGTCAAACAATTAGTTTGATTCCATCTTGCCTTACTTATAGGGGCATATAGGTCTCTCCCGGTAGCCCAAAAGCAATTAAAAGCTGGTCACGGCCTGTCTGGCTTTGAATGCATAAAATGAGGTCTGGCGCCGCTAGACAGAATAACGTCCTGGTTTTATTATACCAGCTGCTGTAGCTGGATGTTTGTATAATGAGTGATCAACTTTCAGTTTTGTGTGCTTATAGGTGCAGGTCACGAAGTGACGACACATTTGAAACTATTTAAATACTTTTGCATTCTCATTGGAAAACTGCTCAACTTTTACCTCACTATAAAAAAACAACTCTGCAACTCTGCACATAAGTGATTTTATACTTTGGTTCAATTGTAAGACGTCCATTCTTGATCCCGCTTTGTTCCTAATTCCTATATATCTTGTTCTGCAGTACCCCTATTTTATACAGTAGTTTGTTTTAGTTTATACCGGCATGTATTCCTCGAATCATGATGCTCGTGGTTTTGGAGGTGCCTGGAGGAACCTGCGGTTCTTTGCCCTCATACGAGACCTCACCTGCATCAAATACTACAATCTGTACCGGAGGGCGTATATCAACCGCAGGAAACGGTAACCACACATAACACGTGTCACTTACAACCTGGACCGACTGACCTCTCTAAATACATGCCTGTTCCTGTGCTGTACCCTGTCAAAGCATTGACGTGAGCGCGTGACGTGAGAACATTGGCCTGACATGCTGTACCGGTCTCAAGAAGATACTGCCATGCGCCGCCGTCTCCTAATCTCATTCTCTGCACGCGACAGTGCGCTCAGATCGAAAGCAGTCAAACTGCTAATTGGAATTCACGAGAGTTAATTCATGTTATTATTTATCCACATTGCGAGCCGCTCTTCTCACTCGAGAATTACAGTGGTCAGCCGCTCACTGCCATCACGCTCACTCACTAAGAAATGACACTGAGCAATACTCGAGCTGTTTACCAAGTAACTAACAATACCCTTCCCCTGGCAGGCACGATGCGACATTCAGAGCCCGATCACTGGAAAATATCACCAGCACGGGGTTCAGCCGAGCGGCGCCTTTCACCACGGTCACGGAGCTACCCACTATACACCAGAGGAGGGTGTTTGGTGGTCGTTTGTCAGATGTGGATGTGCCCCGGGTTGTCCGGGATTGTATCCGGTATCTCTCGTTACCAGGTAACTAAATCAGTAACAAAGTAACTATATATTAGTAACCAGGTAACTAAATCAGTAACCAAGTAACTAAATCAGTTACCTGCCAGATGGAGATCTATATTCCCAAAGTTACATCGAATGTTACAGCTGTATTTTTTTCAAGGGTTGCCCTGTATAGCTTGTTGTAGTCTCACACATTGTGGGGAACCATATTAAGTAGCTAGATAACTAACACATTGCCCCTCTCTCTCTCCAGGAAATATTAAAGAGGAAGGACTATTTCGTCGAAGTGGAAACACTAGTGAGCTACGGATTATAATCGAGCTGTATAACTCTGAGATTCCCGTAGATTTCTCCAAATACTGCCCCCACACAGTAGCATCAGTACTGAAATCATACCTACGGGAACTCCCCACTCCTCTACTCACATTTGAAGCCTTCCCCACAACATCGCAATGGCTCGGTAAGTGTAAGAGGGCTGATGTCAGGAACCGACCGAATCAGGAAATACTGGTTCCTGATTGGCTGATAACCAGTCACGTGACCTAAATAACGAGTTCTGATTGGTTTTTTACTTGTGTCGGTCGGTTCCTGGATGATGTAGTGATGTACATGTGAGCCTGTTTATAAACAGTTGTCCCCTAAATACATATAACGTTAACAACCGTGTAACCATTTACGAACTTAAACAATTAGCCCTTACTTCCTCAAAGTGCCATATATTTTATCAGCTATATACGCGTTACCGCCAGTGACACGGAGCAATATTTAGCACATGTTTTTAATGAAATTCAACCACCTAACAAGCTGTCACCAGCTTCCTTACCAACCTCGAGCCTAATAAAATTCCTTCTTATCTTCATTTCGCCATAAAATATAATCCATTTCCTCTATATGAAATATATTTCCTCGAATGTCAAATCAATTAATTAATTTGTTGTTTTTCAGAGTTCCCCGAAGAGTTGAAAGAGAAATCATGTAAAAAGTTATTGGAAAGTATACCCATTCCACACTATGTAACATTGGAAGCTCTCGTACTGTTTTTAAATAAGGTATGTTCAACTCATCAAATAAGATAGTGTTCTGTATGTGTTCTGTATTTACTATCTTGGCGGGTACTTGTAGTAATGCAGCAATAACCGCTGTCTTGTGCCGTGGGACTTTTGAATGGGTTTATCAGAAATCACTGCGCTGGCAAGCGCAAAGGTTGCCTTTCCCCCTCCCCCAAACAGCAAAGCGCCGCCAGAAACGCAGTTATACGTTTTATGGGTGTTTTGGCTGAAAACCCAGATTTCAGAAGGCTATAGCGTGGCTCCCTTTCATCCGTTTGACTTGAAATTTGGAATGTATTCCCGGCTTGGGGTCTTTGACTCAAGTTTAAAATTTCAAGTCTCTATCTCATCTGGAACCGAAGTTACAGATATGTCCCATTTGACCTAAATTCAGTGTAACACGCGCATACGCGCGCGCGCATAGGAGAGACGCTTTTTGTAAACCATATTCACGCCGAACGAAAAAAGATAGAAACTTCTTGTTTTGACAGCTGGTAGATCTACTGGATGTGTGTGCATTAGTCGATGTGAGATCCCTTTTCATCGTCAGGAACGTCCTACAGAACGTCTTAAAGTCGTCATTTTTCAGAGTCTGACCAAAATTCTTTGAGCTCAATTTACACCCTGAAGACGGATCCTAATCGAAAAACGAAGACTATATCATGGAAAGAGAATTGTCTGAAATTTCAGAAACCATATAACGAATTTTCAAAACTGTATGTATAAGGGTCTTAAAACGCATCTGAAGTATTAAGACTGTTTAAAAATAGATATGACGATATGGGTTTTTTCGCCATAGCGGACTCAAATCTTATCCAATCGATCTCAAACTTGGTCAGTATCTTCATCTAGGTAATCCTGATGATACGACGACGTAATTATGACGTCATAACGTCGTGACGTCATTTTATGACGTCAAAATGACGTCAAAAATGAAATTTTCTCAATTTTGCGATTCCATCCTCTCTGTACCTGTTCTACTACATCTAAATGGATAAAAAATCCCAAAAATGATGCAAATTATACCAAAACTAATTGAAATTAGTAGGCCGGAAAGGTTGCCCTATGAGTTGAGCTACCTTTGCCACCGTAACATTCACGGTGTACAGACAGGGTATGGCAGATGCTTACTCTATCTTTAAAAGGGAATGTACTGGTGCCAAAGGTAGCTCAACTCATAGGGCAACCTTTCCGGCCTACTAATTTCAATTAGTTTTGGTATAATGATTGGTATACGGACTAGTCTAATTCACCTTTAGTTTTTAGTGGTCGTGTCGAGATTTTGCTCCATAAATGGTGATTGTGGTGTAATTTTGGTACAGTCTGACGTTACCACTACGGGTTCTATGTAATTAGATTTCTAAAAGCATGAGCAGCAATCATGAATCTTATATGTCCCTGTACTACCCCTCTCTGTCTTCAGGTGTCAAAATGGGAGGAATCTAATAAGATGACGTTACAAAACCTTGCAATAGTGATTGGACCTAATCTGACCTGGTCCCGGACCTCCACAACTAACCTATCGGATGTGAACAGTATAAACGCATTCACGTGCTACCTTTTACACCACCCCAACTTGTTCCAGAGGGGCAGTTTCATGTTAAAGAGTGCGTGTACCGCCTCAACTAGCGCACTGGACAAGTGAGGAAGCTGCAATTGTATAACAAGACTCGTGATCTAAGTTATAAAAGCTCGGAGGATCATTTAATGTCGAAAGATTAAAAACTGAAAGGGAGTTTTTAAAGGATCGCTTTGAGCTTGAGGAAGACTTGTCAGGTTTATATAATTTGTCTCATGATTATATTATAAACTGGACTGCATCATATGCCATCAGTGAAGGGTGGAATAGGAGATTTTGAACATTTGTAATATATATAACGTTTAATTGTTGATTGTTAATTATAAAATAGTTTTGTAAAAAGAGCTATATAAAATATTGATGAAAGAAATACAGTCGGACCCCGATTTAGCGGCACCCCGATTTAACGGCAGCATAATCTTCCCCCGATATAGGAAATTAACAGTATTTGACCCCGATTTAGCGGACACCCCGATTTAACGGACAAAACCCTTTCCCCCGAGGGTGCCGTTAAATCGGGGTCCGACTGTAATTATATTAAGGTGATTCATTTTAAAAATTCGCACGCTTCATAAGAATCTTATATCATTATCAGGGATAATCACTCAGGAGGAAATAATTTATCAAGCGAATATATATTCATTAATATTATATATTCTGTTCATGTATATATATGTCCGAGTGACATGAGCCTCTAATGAGGGGATGAGGAGGAAACATGTTTTTTTGTGTTTGTGTTTTTGTTGTCGACTTTTATTTGATGATTTGAAACCAATATCTGAGTATGATTTTCTCTCCCCAATCCATCTCCACAGCACTCCATTTTTTTAATAACATGATTATATGTAACATGGAATATTGTTATACCCGGGTACTTTTTGTAAGTTGGTATTTTGATACAAACTCACCCGAGTACTTGTGGTTAACATACCCGGGTACTTTTCTGTAAGTTGGTCCCTAACAATATTCCATGTTACATATTAACACAATTACAGTTCTCCCTTAATAATCTACTTCAAAAACTTCCCCTTGGTCTACCGAACCCTCGCAAAGTTCCCCGGCTTCCCCCTACTTTCTCTTTCGTTTCCTTTGCCCCGAACTGGCGTCCACCACAGCATTATTCTCGTAACGATGAGCCCTCCTCCTAGCGTATGAGTAAAAGTAGGAGCGGCAGTTGTACCGATGTGCCTGACTCCACCGCACATTCTGTTGGATCTTTTCCAGACCCGCCATTACACCCTGAGGGAGAGGAAGTGGGGAGATCAGGCGGGATAAAAAGGATGAGAGGATATACTTGGTATGTGAATTACACATTACATTACATTAATTCTGTCCCATTACATTAAGGATCTAAATCTCATGAAACTAACTCCACCTTTCGACTAAAGCATATCATAGTTCTTGGCGTGATCTGACTGTTTCTCTCTTTCTCAAAAGATCAGGCCGGGTAAAAACAGTTTATTTGACCCTACCTGAATTCCTATCCCAATTATTACCTGCATTCCTGCCCCAGGATCGTGCTCATTGAAGAACATCTGAACATCCTGGTAATCCTCTGGTTTTCTCAAGTTTTCTACCGTTGCCTCCAGCAGGAACTGATGTTGGAAGGGCAACTTGGACATCTTCTAAACAGGGAGGGTGAGTCGTTAGTTCTTTTAGAGCTCGAGTAGTATTAGTAAAAGCTTATTAACGGTAACCTAGAATTTCCCCACACATGCAGGGTGGTCCATAAATTATGATTTACGGCTCCCGCCCTGATCATGATTTATGGACCACCCCGAATTTTGGTGTTCATTGGTATATATTATGGCAACTATAGTGTTTATACCTTGTTGTACAGATCAAAGTTATCTTTAAGGAAGCGCCACATGGTGTCCGGATGTTCAGGGGCGACAATGTATACCGCCCCGGCTGTCACTATCTCAGATTTGTTCAGGGACACGGATAGCAGGGTGCGTAATGAACTCCTGGGGGGATGTTAACCATCTTAGGGGCGCTGAGGGGGCGCTGACTTGATTTACCAAGTGGAGGAATTGGAGCGAGGGGGTAAAGAGAGGGGTCGTGAAATAGGGCTTGTCTGTTTTAACTTACTCATTTTTGGTCTGTGCTAATATGTAAATGAGCTCCATTATCGTCTGTTCATCCTCCGATTTCTTCAAAACATCCAGTTTACCCATCCAGAACTGTTTATCTTCTGTAGCCCGCTTCTGCATCATTATCTGTCTCATCTCAGGATCTATATCTTTTGTGGTACTGTGGATTGATTGAGAGAGGGTAGTCGTAGAGAAGTAACTACCAGTAAATGTTAATTAAACTACTAGTTAAGCTAGTACTAGGGAAGTGTTATATTATATGCTAGAGAGATATGGTGGAAGATAGGGAAGTATCGAATATTATATGTTAGAGAGATGGAACTGTTCCAGGTGGAAATGTGTATGACGGACTGTTTCTTGTTTTATTTCTTCTGAAGGGGTGCTGAAGGAGAGATAAAGGAGATGAAAGGGTGGAATCTGGGTTGCAAGGTGTTCATACTTAACTAGTTCTTATGGCGGTATTATTCAGTATGGACAAATAAACTCCCTTCTGACAAGGTGATCCCGAATATAACTAAAGCGATTATATAGGCAATTAGGTTCAAGTTATTAAAATGAGATGCCACCATTATAACAATCACAAACCCGTGATATCGCCCCCTTGAATATATTGATGCTCTCACACACACTTGATGCTCTACACACAGAGGAGGGCTTTATTGATGCTCTCACACACACTGGGTGCTCTACACACACACACAGGGGGCTTGATTGATGCTCTCACACACACTGGATGCTCTACACACGCAGGGGGGGGGGCTTGATTGATGCTCTCACACACACTTGATGCTCTCACACACACAGACAGGGCTTGATTGATGCTCTCACACACACTGAATGCTCTACACACAGAGGAGGGCTTGATTGATGCTCTCACACACACTGAATGCTCTACACACAGAGGAGGGCTTGATTGATGCTCTCACACATGCATTATATCACACTCACTGACGTCGGTAGCGCTTTTTGCTGAGCTCAACAGCATAAGTTAGGAAGTCTGCAGCAGCAGAGCATTGCGGGCAGGGGGCGTGGACGTCCAATTGATAATAGCAGTACTTGCCGGATATAACTCTGTCATCATCTCGTTCCTAATTAGATTCCTAATTACAATCCATTGTATAGGATTCGATTCCTAATTACAAATAATTGTCAAGGTTGATTCATGATGATGTTAAACGTCGAGATCTGCTAATCTAACCCCCCCCCCCCCATCTACTGATCTAGACTAAATAGAGGGTGCACCCCGTTTAATGTCAGAAGACCGTTCATTTACTGTCAGTTCATTTGAAATCCCATTATATAGACATTAGACTTAAAGACTTTATCTACCTTGGATAAGGAAATATCTTGCTATCGTCACTCAATATCCCCCAAAATTTAAAAATTTGCTCTTTAATTCTCGAATAATTTCGGGCGAGCACCTTGAAAATGAAAATATTCGGGGAATATAGGAAAAGGGGAGGAATTATTCTAGAAAAAGAGGTGTATTTTTGTAAATGGCTGCTTGTCAACCCATTATACACTATTGTAGTTGCATTATATGCCCATATATGGTGGTGTTTTTTCAATTCAACGTGTCCAGTTACCCGGTTTCACGTCAATCTCGAGGAATCCATACGTAATAGTCACTTGCCGTAAACTAGTTCATGTGCCACGCCTTGTTCTAAGTTCTAACCCTCGCGAAAAGAGGGTCGAGCTAGGCAAGCCACGCCTTGTACTTAATATTGTATGTGCCACGTTGCATTCAAAACTATTCCGGTACTGCAGTGAGCAAGTTACCTCGGTCCGGTGACTAGATCTGACACTCCTGGGTGACCAATTTGGATGGCTATCTGAGTTATCTCATTCCTTAGCAACCGATCCTTCAGAGGTAGACCTTTGTAGTTGGTTCCCATGGCAACTACCTCCCTAACAACATCGTCCAATAGATCCTTTACACACACCTGGGAGGGAGGGGATGGGAGAGAGATATAAAGCTTCAATGGTTTAATGGTATTTCTGAAAGTATAATCCGTGCAACTGTGTATTACACAAGACGATGATGTATATTATTCCGATCAACCGATACAGAAATTTGTTCAATATAAGTGAAATAGTGCATAAACAGTGGGCGTGGTTGCCAAGACGATACTGGGGGAGGGGCGGGCTAAAAGAATAAAGAGGGCTGCCGCACATTGAAGAACAATTGGCATTCGTGGTGATAAGGTGGTTGTGGTCTGCGGGATTATATCTGATCGTATGTTCATTTAAATCGAGATATTTATTTTATTATTACATGCAAGTTTATTAAAACATGCAAATTAAACCCTGCAAGTTTATTAAAACATGCAAATTAAGCCCTGCAAGTTTATTAAAACATGCAAATTAAACCCTGCATGCTCGTACCTTTACCTTTGTAGCGAACTTCTCAGCCGAGGTGAAAGCTTTGAGTAACTTTCTGAACCACCCCGCGGCAATCTTCCAGGGTGCGTAGTCTCGTTCCTTTTTCAGGTACAATGTCAACTGGAGAGTCATTGTAATTTCTATCTTTTCTGCGTCCGCCAACACAATCAGATCTGACAGTAGCTGTGCTCGATCTGAGGGGGGGGGGGAGTGTGACAAGAGTTAGTTGTTTGAATGCAGTCCACCCACGAAGAGATTGCAGTGAGGAAGTCATACTGCATAATATACATAAAGCTTGGTCTTGTTTGAAAGGGAAGATAACGCTTGTAATTTCTAACTTCAATAGTTATAACTCAGCTGAGCTCAGCTTATAACTCAGCTTGTAGGGAAGTAATTATGCTAAAATACTAGAATAAAAGTACAGTAGTATAACAATTGTGTGTGATATATGGTTAAACACCATCACGATGGCTTGGCTATTAATAGCTCCCCGATAAATCAATATTCTGCAAGCGTGCAGCAATCAGTCACTTTGATTTTAAATAGTTCAGATTGAGAAACTCCTCCTCTAAAGATACTATATTTAGAATGGTAGCGGTCGTAAAGGGCAGGGCGTTAAACTGTTAAAGTGCTATCAAGTTTAAAGTACTATTCAATTTAACTGACTATATTAGCTAGTAACAACACTTAAAGGTAAATTAAGGGTACGCTAACCAAAATTTTTTTTCGAGTGCAGGGAAATCTCTCACCGTAGGGTTGTAGGCCATGCCAAGGAGACCTCAAATATGCAATTTGAGCTCTCAAGTCGAATTCATATTTTTGCTACAGCTGCTTGAAAAATGAACTGAAAATAAGTTTTTGGCATCTTAAAAATACATTTGTAAAGATAGGATCATCAAAATTTGTGGATTTGAAGAGGACAAAGAGGTGAGTAGCCACAAAATTTTTTTTTGAAATCCGAGCTGATTTCCGGTCCTGAGATGGATTTCTTTTTTTTTACTTTAACGCCATATTTGGCCAAGTTCCGAAAATATGTGAAAGCTGTAAATTGGTCAAAAGTTGCGTCTAACGATTCTCTATATGGCCATAAATTTTGGGCGCGTCCTTATTTGAGATAAGCTGTACAGAGGTTTTTTTGTGAAAGCCGTCATTTCAGAAATAAATAAATTCCCTGTATCTCAAAAACGACTGATTGTAGAGACCAGAGACTATGCTTAAACGATTCAGAAGGTCCGATTTTGGGGGGGTCTTCTGAGAGACATTTTGCTCCTACTTCAACCGTTTTTGCTGTAATTGCGAAAAACAAAAATCCATCTTCGCCATCGTGGATTTTTTGTGATTTTGTTTTTGGTGATTATAGGGACCCATATGGACCAAATAGTGAAGAAAGGGTAGTATGAAAGATTAGGTCGTGCGCGCCAAATGGCGCCATATGGCGCCATTTGGCGCCATCAAATTCGCCAAATGGCGCCACGTGGCGAATAAATGGCGCCATTTGGCGCCAAAATGTGGCGAATGCGCACTATCGCCAAATATCGCCATTTCTGGCGCCAAATGGCGCCATTTGGCGCCAAATCTGGCGCCACGTGGCGCCAGTGGCGATCGCCATTCGCCAAATATTGGCGACTCTTGGCGGTATCGCCACGTGGCGATGGTACAAAGTCTGAAAAAAAAACGTGCGCAAAATTGTTATCGCCAAATGGCGCCATTTGGCGCCATTAAGTGATCAGGAGATCAAGTCGCCAAATGGCGCCGTTTGGCGACATCTGGCGCCGTTCGTCGCCAAATGGCGCCAAATGGCGCCAATCTTCACAAAGTGGCGCCAAATGGCGCCATTCGGCGAATTTTTCGCCATATGGCGCCATTTGGCGCCACTTGGCGATACTCATCGCCAAACATCGCCATTTGTCGCCATTTGTCGATGTATCAATAATATTTTCATTGGTTTTCAAAGGAGTACACTCGCCGTTCTGCGCCACGTGGCGCCAACTGGCGATTAATTCGCCAAATGGCGCCGTTTGTCGCCATTTGGCGACATATGGCGCCAAGAATCGCCATAGGGCGCCAAATGTCGCCATTTGGAGCCAAACGTCGCCATTCGGCGCCAAATGTCGCCATATGGCGCCAAACGTCGCCATTCGGCGCCAAATGTCGCCATATGGCGCCAAATTTTTGTCAAATGTTTGTCGCCATTTGGCGCCAAACGTCGCCATATGGCGCCATTTGGCGCCGAACGTCGCCATTTGGCGCCAAATGTCGCCATATAGCGCCAAATGGCGACATATGGCGCAAACTGTTTGTCAAATGTTAGTCGCCATTTTGCGCCAAATGTCGCCATATGGCGCCAAACGTCGCCATTTGGCGCCAAATGTCGCCATATGGCGCCAAATTTTTGTCAAATATTTGTCGCCATTTGGCGCCAAACGTCGCCATTTGTCGCCGAACGTCGCCATTTGGCGCCATATAGCGCCAAATGGCGACATATGGCGCAAAATGTTTGTCAAATGTTAGTCGCCATTTGGCGCCAAATGTCGCCATATGGCGCCAAACGTCGCCATTTGGCGCCATATGGCGACGTTCGGCGCCAAATGGCGACTAACATTTGACAAACATTTTGCGCCATATGTCGCCATTTGGCGCTTTATGGCGACATTTGGCGCCAAATGGCGACGTTCGGCGCCAAGTGGCGACAAATGGCGCCATATGGCGACGTTTGGCGACTAATGGCGACAAACATTTGCCAAAAAATTTGGCGCCATATGGCGACATTTGGCGCCAAATGGCGACGTTTGGCGCCATATGGCGACGTTTGACGCCAAATGGCGCCGCATGGCGACGTTTGGCGCAACTAGCAACATTTGGCGCCAATTGGCGCCAGTTGGCGATTTTTTCGCCAAATGGCGCCACGCGGCGCCGAGTGGCGAGCGTCATATTTTGGAAAGCATTGAAAATTTGCTATTCTTATCGCCAAATGGCGCCATTTGGCGATAACAATTTTGCGCATGTTTTTTTTCAGACTTTGTACCATCGCCACGTGGCGATACCGCCAAGAGTCGCCAATATTTGGCGAATGGCGATCGCCACTGGCGCCACGTGGCGCCACGCGGCGCCAGATTTGGCGCCAAATGGCGCCATTTGGCGCCAGAAATGGCGATATTTGGCGATAGTGCGCATTCGCCACATTTTGGCGCCAAATGGCGCCATTTATTCGCCACGTGGCGCCATTTGGCGAATTTGATGGCGCCAAATGGCGCCATATGGCGCCATTTGGCGCGCACGACCTAATCTTTCATACTACCCTTTCTTCACTATTTGGTCCATATGGGTCCCTATAATCACCAAAAACAAAATCACAAAAAATCCACGATGGCGAAGATGGATTTTTGTTTTTCGCAATTACAGCAAAAACGGTTGAAGTAGGAGCAAAATGTCTCTCAGAAGACCCCCCCAAAATCGGACCTTCTGAATCGTTTAAGCATAGTCTCTGGTCTCTACAATCAGTCGTTTTTGAGATACAGGGAATTTATTTATTTCTGAAATGACGGCTTTCACAAAAAAACCTCTGTACAGCTTATCTCAAATAAGGACACGCCCAAAATTTATGGCCACTTAGATAATCGTTAGACGCAACTTTTCACCAATTTACAGCTTTCACATGTTTTCGGAACTTTGCCAAATAGGGCGTTAAAGTGGAAAAAAAGAAATCCATCTCAGGACCGGAAATCAGCTCGGATTGCAAAAAAAAATTTTGTGGTTATTCACCTTCATGTCCTCTTCAAATCCCCAAATTTTCATGCTCCTATCTTTAAAATAATTTTTTTGAGATGCCAAAAACGTATTTACAGGACATTTTTTAAACAGCTGTAGCAAAAATATGAATTCGACTTAAGGGCTAAAATTGCATATTTGAGGTCTCCTTGGCATGGCCTACAACCCTACGGTGAGAGATTTCCCTGCACTCGAAAAAAATTTTTGGTTAGCGTACCCTTAAGGCACGGTGCAAGAGGGGGCAATGCCAGTTACTAATGTATGACTAATATGGGCTGATGGAAGATTAGTAATATAACTAATAAAAGCATTTCGAGAATATTATATACCAGCAGGAGTGAGACGAGTATGGTCATCAACGAGGAGGAAGAACATCTTCTGCCACCCAGAGAGATCGTAATTGGTAATGTAGTACATCCTATAGTCGTTATTGGCTTTCACCCACGTGGCGGGTTTCCGTAGTGTCACGTAGTTCACCCGCTCCTTTAGAATTATCGGCTGAAAGGGTGAGGTAGTAGCTGCAGTTATTAATTGGTTTCAACGCAGTGTAAAATGGAGCAAAAATAAGTAGATCCTTTCAGATCTGACCTTGGCATATTTTAGGAGGACCTCAGAAGGGGTGGTATGGGGTTTCATTAATAGCACTTTCGTGTGAGATAATGTAATTTATACCTCGTCATTGCGCTCGGAACTGGAAGTATAGGTAAAGGGAATGTGCCAGTTGAAGTTGTAGGGGGAGTTATATGGGTCTCCACCGGGCTGTTCCAGTAGGAACCTCTCCTGGGTAACCCGGACACAGGTCTTGTTCACCATCTCAACTGTCACCTAGGTGTAGAGTTAAATCATGTTAGAACATGATCTAACATTTCACGATGATTCCTATACATATTTGCTTTCGGCTGATTAACTAACTGCTAAGTGCATTATTAGCAGCGGGAAAATGTAGTCTCACTAGACCTTTACAACTTACAAATGCTGTACTTTAGCTTTAGTATACTTACCAATGGCATGCTAGTCTGTAGAGTGTATCTGTTTATTAGCTCAGTAACATCAATATCCACACCCTCACTATCTGCACCTTCTTGGAGTGCCTAGACAACATACCCGGGTTAGTATAGTCACATGGCCTCCTTGATAGAGCTGAGACTCTGTTATTATAGGTCATATAGGACCACAGATCCGTGATATAATGTAGTAAAATCTGGGCCCATTATATTTGGCGGCGCTGACCCGATTAGAGCGCACAAAAGCACGTAGACAAATCAAAACACGACACTTATAATGGGCATTATTACCTGAGTGAAGTCTTGTAAGGTGGCTGTACCAAAGGCAAATCGTTTCAGGTATATTTGTGTTCCCCTACGGAATGCGGCAGGTCCGATGGTAAAGTATACCATTCGGTAGATTAGGGGCCCCCGCTCGTAGGTGATCGAGTCAAATAGCTGCATAATCTGGAGGGTGGAAAGAGTCAAATAATAGTTTGAAAGCGGCACGAGATGTAAATATTGGTCATTTATTATAAATATAAGGCAGCGGATTACGAGCAATCCCAGCTCTGTGGATTTCTGATTTGAAATGCGTTCTACCAAAGTCACTCACATCACCCTGTTTTTTAGGGTTCCAATATGCGGGTCGGGACATGCTGCCTCCGTCTAACCGTACTGCTCTCTGAAAGATTACACTGACATTCAGAATCTCAGCAGTGATTGATGGAGGGTGTTAAATCAAAGCTAATGAAATAAATTCTTAGGTAAAATTGTCCGCTCATCAGTGTTTGATCTAACGATTGCCCAAAACACCAAATTTCCAATACTGCAGAAATCCCTACCTCATGTGCTTCCAATATCATGTACTCGTCTATGAAGTTGTAGTCATTCCTTGTATCATTGTTAGATAGCAGCATGAACCATGACACTGTCGATTCCTTCACATTGATGTCCGACCACCAGTTCTAGAAAAGTGTATGCAAGTAATGGCCAGCTGTATTATCCGACCATTGATATTGTTGGACATAAGACCGTGGGTTAGCTTACTTAGACCAGATAGATTAAAGGGTTATGGTAGTTAAAAAAAGGTCTATATTTAAGAGTAGGTCTAAATTCAGGGTTTATACTCACAGCAGTTACAAGGTCTCCAAACCAAAGGTGTGCTACCTCGTGTGCTAGGATTGCCCGGGAAACAAGTCTCTCATAGGCAGTGTGTTTTGCAGGGTCGTAGTTTACTATCCACTTTTTACCTGCAATGGAGAAGATTTTCAATCAATCATGACCATACGAAGGTGGCATCAATGGAGGGGGAGGGGAGAGGGCGTTAGATTATAGCATTTGAGAATAATCATGGGAGTTCAAGTGTAATCATACCTGTTATTAGACCCCAATTTTCCATGGCGTTTACAAAGATATCATCAAGTGGCATGAGATATAGTTTTTCCAGGGGATAATCGATTCTGGAGAGGGGGTATAGTTGCTGTTAGTTGGACAAACTGGAAGGTAACCTCACTGAGGTTGAATTTTAGAAAAAGGAAGATGAGGTTGAATTTTAGAAAAGGGAGCATGGGTTTGGCGGTTAATGGGGGGGGGGGGGATAGAGTACTACTGACCCTGTGTAATTTTCGAACCAATCCACCAGCTCCGTCATGAGATCTAGTTGAACTTTACTTGCCCCCAGTTCAGAAGGACTTCCATACACACGAGTTCGAACTCCCCTCCTCGTCTTACTCTCGATATACCTGGGAGAAAGGGAAACACACGTGCAAAACATGTGACGCAAAACACGAAAACACGCCAGCTTTTGGGGCCGTGGAATTGTCACAATAGAAGGAATTTGACAACATAGTAAACATCCTCAATAGATAGTTTTACGTTGTAGTTGATGGAAGTGTGTCATTATGACATCATCAACCATCTCATACCATACCTGTAATTGTGTCATTATGACGTCATAGTGGTCTCATTATCATACCTGTAGTTGGTTAGGACCAGAGCTGTGACGTAGGTGCTCATAACGGGTGTGATCCTAAAGGTAGTTGTAACCCAACCGGGTGCCACGACAGTCCTACTAGCCACCGCACCGCAACTCACTGCCTCGTATATTGATTCGTGGGTCACGATTATCTCAAATCTACAAAACAAGATGGATTATCTTAAATCTAGGGAGGTGTCAGGAAGGATTCAATGGGTGGGCTGTATATAGAGTCTAGAAGGTGCTGCAAGTAGCTATGATTTCGGGATTTGAAGGTAATTTCGGGATTTGAAGGTAACGGGTATAGACGTGGTTATAATTGGGAGATGCATGAGTGAATCTATGGGTGATATAGTATAAGAGGATGGACAGGTGAGAAAGGTGTCCGACACCGTGTCTAGTTGTGTGGCTCACACCGCTAGCTGTGCGGCGAGGGTTCGGTAGATCAAATATCGAGGTCACTGACTTTAGCATTACATCATCATATCGATATCTAGCCGGTTTAAAAAAACTACATTTTTGACTCTCCGTTCTTTTTCTCTAAAAATTTGCCGGCAAGCGGGCAAGGTTGCTAAATTTTCGCTACAGTGTTTGTGCTTGGCGACTGTTCACGAGAATTACAGCTCTGAAAATCTGTGAGAAAAGAGAGAGAGAGAGAGAGAGAGAGAGAAAAGAGAGTAAGATAGCATTATACGAGCACAACATTGTTAGCGAATTCTTTGATCTGTGTCCTGTGCGTTATACATACCTTGCCTTGAACCGTGGTTCATCAAAACACGGCCATGCTGAACGAGCAAAGTAAGGTGAGAATTGGGTTCCTGCCATTCTGTTGTTCCAACCTCCATCGTCTTTCCACTCAAAACTAGAAGTGGGTTGTTATGTTCTAACCCTCCCGAAACACAGTCTAGCCAGGCAAGAAGAAATACCCTCTAACTCAAAAAACAAAAGAGAGAGCACACGCAACACTTCTACACACAAGCGCGTGAAAACCTGCCAGTGCTACTATATACCATTGCAGATTTCGGGGTTTTTGATACTTTAAAAAAGCATGTTCCAGATGAAGTAGAGAGCTGAAATTTTGTACTCTGAGGGCCCTCATATAGGAGAAGAGGCATGCAAATTTTCAGAACGATCGGATGTAAAGTAAAAATTTGCCAGAGGGGTCCCAAAATGCAAAAATGTAAGGAGGGGGAGGGGAGGGGAGGGGAGGGGGAGGAGGACGCTTTTTTATCTTTGAGTGTTCTCCTAAACCATAAATAGTAGAGACTTGCCGTTTGGAACAGTGGTTCCTTACATCATTGCGCTCGGTAATAGCTTTGTGAGAACTTCGAAATCACCATAGTTCATTAATTATTCATTAATTAGTCATTAAATATTCATTTAAACCATGGTCGCGATATGACACGACTCGAAGGTCATAGAATCTTGACACCGGTCTTATTCGACGCGGAATCATCGATTTATGGGGGGTCTTACTCGGGACAAAAATCTCTATCTCGCACCGTTAAGCCGTTATTTGCATATTTATGCACCTATTCACGATTTTATGCATATTTTCAATATTTTCACTTCGGCTGGTCCTAGAACGTTTTCATGGACATATTTCGACGCAAAATAGTCGATTTATGGGGGGTCGTCCCCCGGACAAAAAGTCGTATCTTGCACCGTTAAGCCGTTATTTGCATATTTATGCACCGATTCATGATTTAATGCATATTCTGAATATTTCCAGTTCGGCTGATCCTAGAACGTTTTCATGGACATATTTTGACGCAAAATAGTCGATTTATGGGGGGTCTTACTCGGGACAAAAATCTCTATCTCGCACCGTTAAGCCGTTATTTGCATATTTATGCACCGATTCATGATTTAATGCATATTCTTAATATTTCCACTTCGGCTGGTCCTAGAACGTTTTCATGGACATATTCCGGCGCAGAATAGTCAATTCTATGGGGGGATTTATGGGGGGTCGTCCCCTAGACAAAAAGTCGTATCTCTCACCGTTTAGTCGTTATTCGCATATTTATGAACTATTCAAGTTCGAAAATATGCAGAACTCAGAAAAAATAGCTTTTTCTATTTAACACCAAAAAGAACAGAAATTAAGTCCAAAAACCAATTAAATAAATTAGTTTGGATGCCCGGGCCCATGTGGTGTCACGGGGGTAACACCTTTAGGCTACTGTCATAAATGATGGATATCGAAAGACTCTCGGAGAGAGATAAAGGCAAAAGAAATTAGGATAGAAAGAGTGAGATATAATCAAGAAAGATGGAGAGATAAATAAGAGGAGAGAAAAAAAAAGAGAGATATAGTGAAAGAAACAGTGAGAGAAATAGTGTGAGAGAGAGAGAGAGAGAGAGTGAGAGAGAGATAGATAGAGATAGAAAGATTGAAGGATAACAATTAACAATTAACGAGATATGCCGTTAATTATGGCAGTAGCCTAAAGGTGTTACCCCCGTGACACCACATGGGCCCGGGCATCCAAACTAATTTATTTAATTGGTTTTTGGACTTAATAGAACTACATGTTTTTTGAGGGCAATTCCTACCTGTAAAATCCACGCATATCAGTCCTAAATTGTCGTTTAAACTCAATTGACAATAAGTAGAGACCCGGATCCAAGTTATATTTAATGTAGATCCTTATTAGTTCCTCATTCTTGTCCTCGAGCACATCAAGAATAGGGAATTCATGGTAACGAGAATTAACTCGCACACTCGTTATATCTAAACCAAGTGCGTGAATCGCTATTTCATCCGTCGCTTCCGTCACTGTAATATTGTGTTTAGGTTTGACACAATGTCTCGCATTGGCCAGAGAGCCCACTTTGTGCGAGGGAGGGACTAGCGGGGGGAGGGAGCTCGGGGGAGGCAGAGGTAGAAGAGTACCAAAGAAAAGTAAAGAATTTACTTCTAGATAAATCGATTATAATTGAAGATGAGGGTTGGCGAGGTGTTCTCATTTTTACCGTTTATGACAATTTCAGTTTTCCCCTCATATTTCCAGTTCACCATATCTGTTTTTAACCGTATCCTATACTGAATTGGCTGAAAAGGGGGATATGGATCTTAATTAATTATGGGCCCAAATAATTGTTCTCTTATAATCTCTATTATAGAACATGGAGGCTCGCGATATCAAGTTAGACTTCCCCATATAGACCATGTAGCCTAACAAAACTTCCATCGCTTCTCCTAGTCTCTCTCTCTCTCTCTCTCTCTCTCTCTCTCTCTCTCTCTCTCTCTCTCTCTCTCTCTCTCTCTCTCTCTCACCATGATTTGTATGGGTATGTTTCCCATGTAGTTATCGTCTTGATCGGGCTGAGAATATGGAGAGTGGTATGAATGGCTACCTACTAAAGAAATTAGAAAAGCAACCGAAAACTTTCAACGAAACGGTCTTTCCAGGAAGAATACGTAAATTTCAAAGAACGGCGAAAAAACGAAAAATTGCTGCCAAATCACTTTGAACTAATTCTTTCCTTCCTGGAAAAACTTCTCCTGAATTATTTGTTTCCAACTTGTCTCAAAAGAAAGAAGGTGGTTTCCATTTAAATTACCACCATGGTTGAGACATCAGTTGCAGGATCTGTCCCCAGTTCCTCCACGATATTATCAATTATCTCGGATATGTTGCTTGCAGTAGCGCTACATAACAACAGTGGTAGAATTGTCCATAACATCACAGATGTGATCTGATCTATCTCGAGCTGATATCCGATAGCCCTCTAGGCTGAGTCTGTAGTGCAGTGATCACGTGATTCCTGTGCTTGTAGTTGTAACTCCCAAAGTATAGCTGCTCCGCTGTACAACACTGTGTATCGTGTGTGTGTAGACGCTACAAATAAATACAAAAGTAAATATACCAGGAGTAAACTGCCTCTGTACAAAATAAACCCTGATCCGGAGGCAGCAAATGGTACTAGGCACTAAAATACACAGTCGACAAGTCAGTGTAGTTCTGTAGTCGATAAGTCAGTGTTGTTCTAACTTCTTCTACGCCTGATATATAATCAGCTGATAGGTGCTGACGCTGATATTCAAATATCAAGATGGGTATTTTCTCTCTTGTAGGGGTGACCAACTGCTGCACATATATCAGGGTTTTTTAGTTTGCAAAACAAGCCATACAAATACAAGCTGGCAATGCCAAAAACAGTGCTTTATTTGCCAAAGTTGACAGTAAAATACAGGACACACACGTAGCAGCTGGAGTTAAAGTGGTTAACGGGCGTTTACAATGTAAAATATAGTTAGAGTTAGACCGCGATGACAGGAATCAATTCCAAGATATTTATATTGTGATGATATATCGAGTGCAAAGTGCAATTTGTAGGGAAAACATATACTGGATTTAGTATCGGAGAGCTTCCAGAATTATTGCTGGGGAAAATCTGGATGAGTTTTAATCGAATAACTCGGGTAATCAAACCCGGATAATTTACCTAACAATTATATGCGGGTCATATAGAAGATTAAACTACTCATACCCATTACCCATGTCCCATATGCGAAGAGAAGGTCTACTAGAAAGTCAAGAGTTCAATATATTTATCCCCTAATAATAATATAGGGCGATCAGAGATATATGGCAGATGATATTACAATTATGCTCATGTTACAAAATGCAAATGTTACACCATAGGGTATGGCTAATATATAGTACATAACGTTCTGCACGCAGTGCAAGCGCGCCATATACGCTCTGCACTGCAGAGCGTATATGGAGGTGAAATGCACGACAGCGGAGCTGGAGTGCATTTCACATCTATATTGCACGAGTGAAACGAGTGCGATATAGGGGCGCTTGCACATGCCGTGCAGGACGTTATTGAGTATATATTCCGCGAGAAAACACACGACAAGCAAAACAATAATAATTTTGGGTGATTACACACAGAGAGATGTGACAAAACAAGGTACAAACTAAGCAAAACTAGACAAAAATACACTTCTACACCGGTTACACACAAGGGAGAGAAGGTCTGATAGTTTGAAACAGTGAAAAGAAAAGAGAGATAAAGAGAGAGATGCGAGAGAGGGAGATTGGAATTCTTGGAAATAGCAAACAACAAAACGTGTAAGGGGATAATTAGTGAGAGAAAGAGGGAGAGTGAGTGTAAAATGGCAGACTGTGTGTCGTGTAGTACCTTGTCAGTCATATTCTGTGTGTTTGTGTGTGAATAAGGTGTAAAAACACATTTCTCACTTAAATCCCGCTACCTCTATATATGCACGCTCCCGCGGAAGCACAGTGCATATTTCAGCGTGCAAATGGTCGCGCACAGCGGGAGTGATATGTGCACTCGCGGTATATATATACTATAATCAAAGCTTCTAAACTGTTAGGTCGTGAATCTAGAGCGACTGTAGAGTGAAGAAGGAAGGAAAGGAAGGAAGGAAAGTGAAGAAGGAAGGAAAGTGAAGAAGTGATCATTTTAGAGATGCGATAAGGTGGTAAAGTCCACTAACGTTGCTGCAAGGGAGGGTACCACCAATTGATAAGAGCCAAGAATGAATATGTAGGGTCAGATAACAGGACATTAAATATGCACAAATTCCCGCATTTTCTGCACCTAAATCAAAATGTAGACAGTTGGGTGATCGGATAACTGTTTATTAGCCTCATGTTTGATATTCAGAGTTTTTGTTATTCTCTCTGTGGCTGGACAAATGAATCAGACGGGTATAATGACGCTACCAGTTTCGAGGATCTACCTCTTCATCGGGCTACAAAAATAAATAGTGTTAATTATAAATATATAGTAAAAACTAAAATCACACACGTCAATCAACATAAAATTATAAATCAGCACTTTAATAATAAACTAAACACTGTACAGAGGAGCAAGTCTCATATGAACAGTACAGAGTGAACTGAAGTTACCGTTACAATACAGCAGGTGAGATGAAGTGATAAACAAATAGGGCGTGCATGAGGTGATACACAAGGACTATCACAAATTAATACAAACTATTACGCACACAAACACACGAACCCACTGGACAACAACAACAACAGCAACTAAATATTAAATTAAATATCTCGTAAGTTCGGAACATTCCTCTTTATTGTTCATACCAGGTCTCAGTTTCTGTATATACATGGCCTCTAAAATTTTCCTCTTTAAAATGTTTCTCTCGGTGGTTAATATCTTAAAACTGAGTTTAGGGGGTGTGTTTTTATGACGTGATGTGTAATGAATGGCTAGAGGGGTATCAATGTAGCTCGGCGCATTAGGATTGTTAGCATTGCGGGAATGTTCTGACAATCTGTCGTGTACCGACCTACAAGACTCTCCCACATAGATTTCACCACACAATAAACATGTTATCTGGTACACTGGTGACATGGTGTTACACGAGCCCTTCTCGAGTCTTTCACAAATATTACAATTTTTCGCAAGACACTCTAGATTGTCGTGAGGACGTGAGCTACATAGCATGTCTCTCAAGCGGGTGCCTGGGGTGAAGACTAAATCGATTGGCAGAGCTCTGGCGGTGATAAACTTACGTATTTCACCACTCACAGTTTCAGAAACATACGGTAATTTCAACATCACATTGTTATTACCCTTTGTCAACCTACCCCGGGTTCTCTGTTCTCCAAATTGTCTGGGGTGTTCATACCCATTAGCTAAAAGAAGTCTGTCAGTAATGGCTAAGGACTGTTCCAATAATTCCGGGTTAGATGATGAGATCTCTGCAGTTCTGTAGAAGTTGCGTACTGTCTGCACTTTCGTTTCCAGAGGATGGTGAGACCGGAAGTGCAGGGTGATGTCCTTTCTCGTACCTTTTCGATAGAACTTAGATTCCAGCTTATCATCAGTAATTCGAATCTCAGTGCCAAGGAATGGTGTAAATTCTCCGTCCTCAGGAAAATCCACCTCCCATTTTAACAATTCTCTCGGATCTTGTCGGGCAATGTTATTGAAAAGAGAGATGGCGGTTTCCCTGTTATCTGCGAGCGTCCAGGCATCATCAATGTACCGGCCGTACAATGATAAAGAGATGAATTTCACGTCGGTATAGATGGTTGCCCTCTCAAATTTGTAAACTCGAATAACTGCAGCAATAGGACTTGGTCGACAGCCCATAAACAAACCAACCAACTGTTTGTATACTCTACCACAGTAAGTGAAGTAGGAGTTAGTTAGCACCAATTCCAGGATCTGGTGCACGTCACAGAGATGCAACTCACGGAGATTCAGGAGCTCTCTATTCTCAGCAGCAAAGTCAATGACATCCTTCACACAATCCTCGATCACAAGATTGGTGTATAGAGCTGAAATGTCTGCTGAGCAGAAGTGCTTACCCTTCAGCTGTTCTGGTGGGAGTTCAGCTAACTGTTTGAGGTGCGTGTGTATGTTGCTCAGATGACTGGGGATCAGATTCAGGAGGGGACTCAGGATCTGGGTTACCAGAGCAGCCAATTTCTCCGAGGGGGATCCGACACATGACACAATTGGCCGCACCTTCCCTTGCTCTAAGATGTCTGTTGGAGAGCATAGGGAGTCAGCATTGAACTTATGGGTCTTTACGAGAACATACATACATGGCAGACGAGTGTTGGTCGTCTTTAGTGCCTTGTACATTTGATCCCCAAAACCTCTCGACACACAGATATCTCCCCACAGGTGATTGCATTCGTTTTCAAGGTGGGAAACATACCAAGAGATCTGATTTTGGTATGTAGTCTGGGTTGGTCGACGTACATCCACCCACTCTCCCTTCAATTATCACCGCCAGAGCTCTGCCAATCGATTTAGTCTTCACCCCAGGCACCCGCTTGAGAGACATGCTATGTAGCTCACGTCCTCACGACAATCTAGAGTGTCTTGCGAAAAATTGTAATATTTGTGAAAGACTCGAGAAGGGCTCGTGTAACACCATGTCACCAGTGTACCAGATAACATGTTTATTGTGTGGTGAAATCTATGTGGGAGAGTCTTGTAGGTCGGTACACGACAGATTGTCAGAACATTCCCGCAATGCTAACAATCCTAATGCGCCGAGCTACATTGATACCCCTCTAGCCATTCATTACACATCACGTCATAAAAACACACCCCCTAAACTCAGTTTTAAGATATTAACCACCGAGAGAAACATTTTAAAGAGGAAAATTTTAGAGGCCATGTATATACAGAAACTGAGACCTGGTATGAACAATAAAGAGGAATGTTCCGAACTTACGAGATATTTAATTTAATATTTAGTTGCTGTTGTTGTTGTTGTCCAGTGGGTTCGTGTGTTTGTGTGCGTAATAGTTTGTATTAATTTGTGATAGTCCTTGTGTATCACCTCATGCACGCCCTATTTGTTTATCACTTCATCTCACCTGCTGTATTGTAACGGTAACTTCAGTTCACTCTGTACTGTTCATATGAGACTTGCTCCTCTGTACAGTGTTTAGTTTATTATTAAAGTGCTGATTTATAATTTTATGTTGATTGACGTGTGTGATTTTAGTTTTTACTATATATTTATAATTAACACTATTTATTTTTGTAGCCCGATGAAGAGGTAGATCCTCGAAACTGGTAGCGTCATTATACCCGTCTGATTCATTTGTCCAGCCACAGAGAGAATAACAAAAACTCTGAATATCAAACATGAGGCTAATAAACAGTTATCCGATCACCCAACTGTCTACTATCGTCCTTTCTCCACAACAGTTCGGATTGGCTCGAGCACTTTTAGCACATGGAGAGCGACTAAAATCGTTTGAACAGCGCCTAAACTTCTTGAAGCGATGTAAGTCCTCCCAGATCTTCCCGGCATTTATCCAGAACAATATTCACTTCTCCTCGGCGTTGCTGTTCCCATCCGGAACCCCCCATTGTGTTACTCGCATGCTAGGTGCGATTAAGCTGCAGGCCCTCCGTATCGCTATCGCCAATCACTTCAATCTAATCAGTCAGGAGAAGCATCGAATCATTGAATCCAGACAGAGACTGTCCAGTTATTGTTCCAGTTCAGTATATTATTTTGTCCAGTCTGTCTTTGAGGAAAATAATGGGAGGATGAAGAGTGAGATTAAGAGGAAACTTAAGGGGAAATTTGAGTTGCAGCGTACCCGACAACGCCCGGTCCCGCCCGAACCTACAACTCCTACACCACAACATCTTGTTTCCCCTCCGTCCATGAAACCTGAAAGTGTCCCAGAGGAGCGTGTGACAAACCTTTTGACCGTTTTGTCGCCCCAAGAAAAAGCGGTTCTTGAGTTAGGTCCCAACTTTGCATTGACCCCTACTGTGGGAGACAGATTCATATCAGAGGTCAACGCAGAACTCGCGGCTTGTGCCTACCGACTCAGGTGGCAACAGTCTTCCCTCGAACGGGACACAGTGCCCACACGGCTGCAGGTATGGAGACAGGACAAGATACCTACCAACAGGAGGTTCATCAACCCACCCCCACCAGCTAGTACTGAGATGGAGGAGAACCTTCGACAGCTGCAGAAGAAAATCCACGTGCAACTGGAACACACCAAGATCCAGTTCAATCTCTCACACCAGGAAGCAGCTGGTCTGAAATCTCTCAAATCCCGTCTCCATGACATACATATCTCGGTTAGTGATAAGGGTGGTGAGTTCGTGGTAACAGATCGCAACCTGCAACAACAATTGACACAGACTCATTTAGATACTAACTCAGGTGTGTATCAAATCATACACCCCACTAGAAAATTGAAGGGAGAGTGGGTGGATGTACGTCGACCAACCCAGACTACATACCAAAATCAGATCTCTTGGTATGTTTCCCACCTTGAAAACGAATGCAATCACCTGTGGGGAGATATCTGTGTGTCGAGAGGCTTTGGGGATCAAATGTACAAGGCACTAAAGACGACCAACACTCGTCTGCCATGTATGTATGTTCTCGTAAAGACCCATAAGTTCAATGCTGACTCCCTATGCTCTCCAACAGACATCTTAGAGCAAGGGAAGGTGCGGCCAATTGTGTCATGTGTCGGATCCCCCTCGGAGAAATTGGCTGCTCTGGTAACCCAGATCCTGAGTCCCCTCCTGAATCTGATCCCCAGTCATCTGAGCAACATACACACGCACCTCAAACAGTTAGCTGAACTCCCACCAGAACAGCTGAAGGGTAAGCACTTCTGCTCAGCAGACATTTCAGCTCTATACACCAATCTTGTGATCGAGGATTGTGTGAAGGATGTCATTGACTTTGCTGCTGAGAATAGAGAGCTCCTGAATCTCCGTGAGTTGCATCTCTGTGACGTGCACCAGATCCTGGAATTGGTGCTAACTAACTCCTACTTCACTTACTGTGGTAGAGTATACAAACAGTTGGTTGGTTTGTTTATGGGCTGTCGACCAAGTCCTATTGCTGCAGTTATTCGAGTTTACAAATTTGAGAGGGCAACCATCTATACCGACGTGAAATTCATCTCTTTATCATTGTACGGCCGGTACATTGATGATGCCTGGACGCTCGCAGATAACAGGGAAACCGCCATCTCTCTTTTCAATAACATTGCCCGACAAGATCCGAGAGAATTGTTAAAATGGGAGGTGGATTTTCCTGAGGACGGAGAATTTACACCATTCCTTGGCACTGAGATTCGAATTACTGATGATAAGCTGGAATCTAAGTTCTATCGAAAAGGTACGAGAAAGGACATCACCCTGCACTTCCGGTCTCACCATCCTCTGGAAACGAAAGTGCAGACAGTACGCAACTTCTACAGAACTGCAGAGATCTCATCATCTAACCCGGAATTATTGGAACAGTCCTTAGCCATTACTGACAGACTTCTTTTAGCTAATGGGTATGAACACCCCAGACAATTTGGAGAACAGAGAACCCGGGGTAGGTTGACAAAGGGTAATAACAATGTGATGTTGAAATTACCGTATGTTTCTGAAACTGTGAGTGGTGAAATACGTAAGTTTATCACCGCCAGAGCTCTGCCAATCGATTTAGTCTTCACCCCAGGCACCCGCTTGAGAGACATGCTATGTAGCTCACGTCCTCACGACAATCTAGAGTGTCTTGCGAAAAATTGTAATATTTGTGAAAGACTCGAGAAGGGCTCGTGTAACACCATGTCACCAGTGTACCAGATAACATGTTTATTGTGTGGTGAAATCTATGTGGGAGAGTCTTGTAGGTCGGTACACGACAGATTGTCAGAACATTCCCGCAATGCTAACAATCCTAATGCGCCGAGCTACATTGATACCCCTCTAGCCATTCATTACACATCACGTCATAAAAACACACCCCCTAAACTCAGTTTTAAGATATTAACCACCGAGAGAAACATTTTAAAGAGGAAAATTTTAGAGGCCATGTATATACAGAAACTGAGACCTGGTATGAACAATAAAGAGGAATGTTCCGAACTTACGAGATATTTAATTTAATATTTAGTTGCTGTTGTTGTTGTTGTCCAGTGGGTTCGTGTGTTTGTGTGCGTAATAGTTTGTATTAATTTGTGATAGTCCTTGTGTATCACCTCATGCACGCCCTATTTGTTTATCACTTCATCTCACCTGCTGTATTGTAACGGTAACTTCAGTTCACTCTGTACTGTTCATATGAGACTTGCTCCTCTGTACAGTGTTTAGTTTATTATTAAAGTGCTGATTTATAATTTTATGTTGATTGACGTGTGTGATTTTAGTTTTTACTATATATTTATAATTAACACTATTTATTTTTGTAGCCCGATGAAGAGGTAGATCCTCGAAACTGGTAGCGTCATTATACCCGTCTGATTCATTTGTCCAGCCACAGAGAGAATAACAAAAACTCTGAATATAAATCAAAATGAATGCAGTACAAATCTGCTATCGACATTCGACGATGGACAAGCTGTGCCCTGCACCCTAAATCAATAATGTATTTGTATCTACTGCTGCAACTAAAATAACCGGATAGGAGCAATACCCGGTAGCAATATACCGTAGAAATGAGCTGTGGGAGAGAGAGAGAGAGAGAGAGAGAGAGAGAGAGAGAGAGAGAGAGAGAGAGAGCGAGAGTGAGAGAGAGAGAGAGAGAGAGAGAGAGAGATAGAGATAGAGAGAGATAGAGAGAGAGATAGAGAGAGAGAGAGAGAAAGTGAGAGTGAGAGTGAGAGTGAGAGTGAGAGTGAGAGTGAGAGTGAGAGAGAGAGAGAGAGAGAGTGAGAGAGAGAGAGAGAGAGAGAGAGAGAGAGAGAGAGAGAGAGAGAGAGAGAGAGAGAGAGAGAGAGAGAGAGATAGAGAGAGGGGGGAGAGTGAGGGGTGCAAGACAAGAATTACGCACAAGATAAAAACGTTAATTAACTTTCTAAGAGAACCAGCAAAGGTACAACACGTACATTTACACGCAAACTACTCTGGAAAGTACGGGTAGAGTAGAGAGAGAGATAGAAAGGGGGAAGCAAGATTACAAGTGCAATTTTAGACGAATTCTTCAACTAAAACGTCGCTTCGAGTTTCAGCCATGTATTTGACCCGAGATTATGTTCCACCAGCTTCAACATGAAGTGATGGTGCCTTTCTACCTAGGACCATGCAGCGTTTCTCAACGGGTTTTGAATTTAGATATTGGCTTTGTTATATGGTTTTTATGGCTAAAAATGTGTACCCTTGGCGGCCCAGGGTACACATTTTTAGCCAGGCTTGGCCCCTATAATAGTCACTAGTGCAGCACTGATACTCTTGCTCAAAGCCCATGGGATTTTACAAATGAATTGTATCCTAGGTACACATGAACTTTATCCTAGGTACTTAGTTGTAAAGACGCAGGTGACAAGGAAGGGTGTTATTGAAAGTAAAATACAAGAGTCAGTAGTATGTAGTAGCTATTAATAGCCTAGAAGATAAACAGAGAACCAGAACCCAGTGCACGTGTTTCAACTCACATTACCCGATTGGCTCCAATGCAACCTATTCTCGCTCCGCGAAGAATAGGCTCCCGGCCCGTGGACAGCAAGAACTCACGTGCGCGCGATGTAAAGCACGTTTTTCAGCAAATCCCGCGCGACAGACTGTTTTGGGAGACCTTTTTAGCTGACCTAGCACTACTCAAACGTCAATTACCGCCTCATTTCGCATCGTGATGAATCGGCGGGTATTTTCCCATGCTCACAGGGCCATGACGATTCTCCCAGTACCCGCAGATTGTCCCAGGACCGAGTAGGAGCTTGCAGCCAGGTCTTTAAAGAATTGCCCATGTTTAGAGTCAATTTTGACCCACTATTCCTCAAATGCTGATACTCGCGGGTATTTTCCGTAAAACTAGAGACAATTACCTGCCAGGAGCAACAAACGAGATGCAAATCGGTTCAGTAGTTCCTTGCAGCCAGGTCTTTGAAAAAGTTTGCTCTAAAATCAATAACGGGCCGGAGGCCTAGATGTGAGATCGATCTCGGTCGCTGCGCGACCTCGATCTCACTCAGGCATCAATGTGGCCAAATTACCCGACAGGATGTAGCATCATGTTATAGGTCCTTTATTTTCCTGGAGGAATGTTTCACTGATAACAGTGCAGGGTATTAAATTATAGGCTCCAATATGGCTGCATAATAAGTATATTAGGTTTCTATAATAATCAGCTGCACTGTCTACTCACTTTGTCCGTCAATGGAGAGATAAAATTAATTCGACTAAATTATCAACTGGTCGTTGTTCTCGGGGGTTCTATGAGGGTTTACATGTAACTGATCATGATTCCACATGGAGACAACTCATATCACGTCCTCTAAATTCACCCTTTTTATTTTGCTCCTTCCTCTCCTCTGATCCATTTCTCCATTTCTCTTTGGCATTATGTGATATATAACAAGGATTCACGTTCAAGCTTACTCCTTACATATTCAGTATTGGTTGCCATAGCAACAGTTTACAGGGTAACATCACTCTCTCACTCTCTCTCTCTCTCCCTCATCTTTTCTCTCTCCCTCCGTATCATTTGAAATACGATATTAGATTTCATTCTCTGTTTGCCTCTTTGCTCCAACTATCCAACAGCTGCACAACTGCTACCCACCCACACACACTACCATGTCCAATAAAACCGGTTCCATTGTGGGAGACAGCCCTGTTCCCGGTGCCCAATCTGTGAGTTGTTGGGAGATGGGGATCGAGATTAATGTTGTTGTAGTTCAGTAATTGATGCAGAAAGAGGGAGAGAGAGTTGATGTGGTTAATAAACACTGTTCGTAATAACTATGAGATGAGCAACACATGTGTTTATGTTATTGGATTTTGGCATACATATACTGTTGTTGTTATTCTGACCATGACATGATCTATCGCATGTCCTTATGATGACTTGTATTGTACCGTGTGGGGCAATAAAAATGCCCCCCCAAGTCTACCATAGTTCCAGATATCGTGGAGCGCTAAAATTTGGTACAGTAACTCTATGAGACAAATAAATAACTTTGCCAAAATTTCAGACCTCTAGCTCAAAATTCATTTTTTTGATCGGAATGAACATTGTCATTCATTTCAGGAAAAAATATTTTCCGGTCCAAAATTTAGCTAATTATGTTTGGCTATCCATTTGCATTCCAATGGGACCAAGATCAGCTAAATTGGACAAACACAAGAGACACAGTGTCATGTTGCTTTAAGTTAGTCAGGTCATGTGATCTTCACCGAATCGTTGAGTTTCCGGGATTGCTAATCGGGCCAATGGGCAAAGGAATCTCGTATCATGGCCGCTAATTGGGTATGTGTACCAATACAGGGTGATGTGATTCGAGGAAAGAGGACATTTATCAAAGAGCTACAGATCTCATGACTAATCAGCATCGTCATCCCTCATTAGCAGATGTGATACGTGATTCTCTACCACTTAGACCAATTCGTAATACTGAACACGATCAACGATTCAGTGAAGATCACATGACCTGACTAACTTTAAGAAACATGACACTGTGTCTCTTGTGGTTGTCCAATTTAGCTGATCTTGGTCACATTGGAAAGCTAATCGATAGCCAAACATAATTGGTTAAATTTTGAACCGGAAAATATTTTTCCCTGGAATGAATGACAATGTTCATTCCGATCAAAAAAATGAATTTTGAGCTAGAGGTCTGAAATTTTGGTCAAGTTATTTATTTGTCTCATAGAGTTACTGTACCAAATTTTAGCGCTCCACGATATCTGGAACTATGGCAGACTTGGGGGGGCATTTTTATTGCCCCACACGGTATCTTGAGCTTTATTATTGTCCCTCTGGATCTCCGCAAGAGTTTAATTCTAATAAGTACCCCATTTCAGAGTTTTCTTACGGAGATCAGTGACTCAGCGAGTACAGTAACGGACGTGGTAGACAGGTTACGGGGCCTCGGAACCTTGTATGAAGACGAGGGAGAAAGCCAGTTCACATCGCCCCTCCCACCCCGGGTAGGTACTACCATATATGGTGTGGTGCTACCATATATGGCACAGAGCACTACCATACGATTAGCTGGTGGAGTTGTTGTCCAACTGTATTTTTCTCTCATCTTTTAATACTCCTCCTCACTTCCAGTTCCCCCTCTCTGGGACCATGCTTGAGCTTCTCAAGTAGCTCATGCAGTTTGTGTGTCCATTAGTAATTAGCAAATGTGTTTGAGTGCCCTGAAACTCCCAACTAAGATGACATACCCCTGAAATACACGTTCCCACCCTTTCTTAGCATTTAATTTTGATGCAGGTATCATTTCTAACTTCTTATCTCGTTTCACATGTGCACTCCCTGTTTCAGCCTCCCTCAGAAACTGGATCAGAGTTCGATACAGATTTAGAAGACGAGCCAGAGACAAAGACCGAATATGACTCCTCAGGAATCGATCTCTATCTTAAGGTTATTTTTAAACATAACATAGGAATATAAATTTAGGAAAGTAATTTAAGTTTAGAAACTTCAAAAGTTTTGACAGGACGAACCGCACACGAAGAAAGCATCGACGTTCATATTTAATTTCCGTTCCCGTTTATTCTTTAGTTCCCTATTATATAATACGATCTTTCCTATGTATTATGTACTGATGATTGGTGCCTCCTCGTGGGGCATCATGAAACATGTGTATAGACCTTAAAAACTTCTGTTGTTTTTAATTTGTATTATGCAAAATGCTAAAACATAAATTCCAGTCTGGCGGCTGTCAAACCGGGAATGCGTAGCACAGCACATATGCTCCTCCGTCTAACTACATAATTACAATTAAATTAAATTACAATTAAATTTTAGATCTGCGAAGGAATGACGATGAGGCCGGTTTCCCAGTTTATGCGACAGACCAAGAATCCCTACCTGTCCCTCAAGTACCAGTCACTAGGATGCAAGAATACAGTGGCTATCACACGGGCCCTTGCAGTAAGTAAATGGGGTAACAACCTGGCCCAGGAGTTAAGTCACTTGACACTGTGATTTAGAATAAAAAGAAATTATGAATAATTCAACCCAGGAGTATCTTACACGAGAGGGGAAATGACGGCATTTGGAGCTGTGTAGCTTCTATTCCCTAACCCCAGTAACATCCCTAAGTAACCTCCCTCGCCCCAGTAACCTCCCTAACCTCCCCTCTTCTTCTCCAGTAACCTCCCTAACCTCCCCTCTTCTTCTCCAGTAACCTCCCTAACCTCCCCTCTTCTTCTCCAGTAACCTCCCTAACCTCCCCTCTTCTTCCCCAGTAACCTCCCTAACCTCCCCTCTTCTTCTCCAGTAACCTCCCTAACCTCCCCTCTTCTTCTCCAGTAACCTCCCTAACCTCCCCTCTTCTTCTCCAGTAACCTCCCTAACCTCCCCTCTTCTTCTCCAGTAACCTCCCTAACCTCCCCTCTTCTTCTCCAGTAACCTCCCTAACCTCCCCTCTTCTTCTCCAGTAACCTCCCTAACCTCCCCTCTTCTTCTCCAGTAACCTCCCTAACCTCCCCTCTTCTTCTCCAGTAACCTCCCTAACCTCCCCTCTTCTTCTCCAGTAACCTCCCTAACCTCCCCTCTTCTTCTCCAGTAACCTCCCTAACCTCCCCTCTTCTTCTCCAGTAACCTCCCTAACCTCCCCTCTTCTTCTCCAGTAACCTCCCTAACCTCCCCTCTTCTTCTCCAGTAACCTCCCTAACCTCCCCTCTTCTTCTCCAGTAACCTCCCTAACCTCCCCTCTTCTTCTCCAGTAACCTCCCTAACCTCCCCTCTTCTTCTCCAGTAACCTCCCTAACCTCCCCTCTTCTTCTCCAGTAACCTCCCTAACCTCCCCTCTTCTTCTCCAGTAACCTCCCTAACCTCCCCTCTTCTTCTCCAGTAACCTCCCTAACCTCCCCTCTTCTTCTCCAGTAACCTCCCTAACCTCCCCTCTTCTTCTCCAGTAACCTCCCTAACCTCC
Source organism: Hormiphora californensis (assembly GCA_020137815.1). Lineage (NCBI taxonomy): Eukaryota > Metazoa > Ctenophora > Tentaculata > Cydippida > Pleurobrachiidae > Hormiphora > Hormiphora californensis. The sequence continues at coordinate 2,127,525 of CM035351.1, forward strand.
CCTCTTCTTCCCCAGTAACCTCCCTAACCTCCCCTCTTCTTCCCCAGTAACCTCCCTAACCTCCCCTCTTCTTCCCCAGTAACCTCCCTAACCTCCCCTCTTCTTCTCCAGTAACCTCCCTAACCTCCCCTCTTATTCTCCAGTAACCTCCCTAACCTCCCCTCTTCTTCTCCAGTAACCTCCCCTCTTCTTCTCCAGTAACCTCCCTAACCTCCCCTCTTCTTCCCCAGTAACCTCCCTAACCTCCCCTCTTCTTCCCCAGTAACCTCCCTAACCTCCCCTCTTCTTCTCCAGTAACCTCCCTAACCTCCCCTCTTCTCCTCCAGTAACCTCCCTAACCCCCCTCTTCTCCCCCAGAGTAACACGCACGTGGAGAGGTTGGATCTCTCAGATGCTGATATCGGGTGTGACGGAATGATTAGTGTGGCCAATATGCTGACAGAGAACTACTTTATTACCGATCTCAGTGAGTTGAAACAACAACAGTTCAAACTGGGACAACGCTAAAACAATTTATTCACTCAAAAGTGGTTGAACAGAGCAACAAGCATTCATGCTATAATGGCACCCTGCTATCTCTCTCTCCTAGTTAAAGTAACGATCTCACCTCACCACCACATGCACCTTCATTGAATTAATTATTAATTAGCATGACATGTGAAACTGCACTACATACCGCCTTAATTAAACAGCTACTGAGTACGTGAAGCAGTTCTTAGAGACACATTCATGCCGGAAACAATTCCATATTTCTCCAGAATTACGGCAGGGGCCGTTTTCGAACCGACAGATATTTAGTAGCCCTTTCCCACTCTCTGTTCCCTCTCTGCTACCCTATCCCCCTAACACACTACTCCCCTGCTCAAATCCCCCTAACACTACTCCCCTAATCTCAGATCTAAAGGACAACAAGATTGGAGATAGTGGTGTTACTTCGCTGTGTAGAGTCCTCTCAGATCACTCCTATGTGAAGAGGCTGAACCTCTCTGGGAACGGTCTGGGGAACGGTGCTGCTAACCTAGTCTCGGAGATGCTACAACAAAATTACACTCTTAGTTCCCTGAACCTGTGTAACAACCACATCTCGTGAGTCTTAGTTCCCTGAACCTGTGTAACAAGCACATCTCGTGAGTCTTAGTTCCCTGAACCTGTGTAACAACCACATCTCGTGAGTCTTAGTTCCCTGAACCTGTGTAACAACCACATCTCGTGAGTCTTAGTTCCCTGAACCTGTGTAACAACCACATCTCGTGAGTCTTAGTTCCCTGAACCTGTGTAACAACCACATCTCGTGAGTCTTAGTTCCCTGAACCTGTGTAACAACCACATCTCGTGAGTCTTAGTTCCCTGAACCTGTGTAACAACCACATCTCGTGAGTCTTAGTTCCCTGAACCTGTGTAACAACCACATCTCGTGAGTCTTAGTTCCCTGAACCTGTGTAACAACCACTGAACCTGTGTAACAACCACATCTCGTGAGTCTTAGTTCCCTGAACCTGTGTAACAACCACATCTCGTGAGTCTTAGTTCCCTGAACCTGTGTAACAACCACATCTCGTGAGTCTTAGTTCCCTGAACCTGTGTAACAACCACATCTCGTGAGTCTTAGTTCCCTGAACCTGTGTAACAACCACATCTCGTGAGTCTTAGTTCCCTGAACCTGTGTAACAACCACATCTCGTGAGTCTTAGTTCCCTGAACCTGTGTAACAACCACATCTCGTGAGTCTTAGTTCCCTGAACCTGTGTAACAACCACATCTCGTGAGTCTTAGTTCCCTGAACCTGTGTAACAACCACATCTCGTGAGTCTTAGTTCCCTGAACCTGTGTAACAACCACATCTCGTGAGTTATGTAGGGTGAGCGGAGCCACTGACTTTAAAATGCTACTGCTAGGCGCCTCAAGGGTACCTAATAGGTACTACCTATAGACCTTCCCTCGACCCTCGAGTGTGCTCTGTGATTTTCCGGTCCAATAAACCTAGCTCAAACTGTGAGACCAACCTATTTTATCACCCTAACAGCTGCTCTCATTCAGGTGTGTAGGAGCTAAAGCGCTGGCAAGTGCCCTGGTTGGGAATGATACCCTCTCAGATGTTGACCTCAGCAGTAACCGGATATCAAGAAAGGGTAGTGAGAGTTTGGGTAAAATGGTAGCCGTAAATAGTGGACTACTTTCTCTTAACTTGAGGAGTAACGGCCTCGATACAGCAGTGAGTTGTTGGATATTTATTGACATGGACCCGTGTTACGCAAGTAACATGCACAGTTTTCAACAATTTTGCTGAATGGGATACTTGTTACAGATCGTTATCTCATCATTAGTATAATAGGACTCAAAGTTAACTCACTTAAACCTTGTCATACAAACTGACTGTAAAATGGTAGCCGGCCCGGTTACTGGTTAGGAGAGTGCGGTGTGAGACAAGCTCAACCTGTTTTATCCTGACTATATCTCCATCTCAGGGGGCGAATAGTTTTATAAAGGCAATCAAGCAAAATGGCACCTTGTTAAATCTAGATATAACGTGAGTTATCAAAATTTTAGATATATTTTGAATATGTACCGACCATCTCTAATCATCTTCCTCGCATTTCAACTGCAACATGTTCCCCTCCCATGATCCCCTCCCTTTTTCTCAGAAACACGAGGTTTCCTGGAAAACTCTCGAAGGAGCTAGCCAAATCACTCACGGTCAATGAGACCTTAAAGATCCTCAGACTGGGACGGAACCCCTTCAGAGAGGAGGAGCTAGAAGTGTTAGTGGCAAGTTTAGCGGCCTGTCAGAGCTCAGGCCTCCATATCATAGGGCTTGAGGTTAGTGTTGCTGATGTGGTAAATTATATTCTACTTTTATAGTTGGTTAACTGTGTAAACTTGTTGAGTAATGTCAATGAGTGTAAACCCCGGGGTGAACAGTGTTTACTAAACACTCAAAAACTGTAAGAGTTTATCACTTTACCTCGATTAAAACTGTAAGCCCATATTCCAGGATTTGTCTGTTAGTAAGAGACTCTACGAGCGGTTACAAGAGTTCGAGAGAGACAGTGGGGTGGTCATCCATTACGGACATTCGGGGGGCTACCAGAGGGGCAATCCTATGTCAGGGTAAGTGTTTACCCTCAACAGGGCGAGTGTGACTGCAGTAGTTTTCATTGTAAATTTCAGCAATACTCAACAGTCAACAGTTTTTACTATAAATGAATACTGTTCATGTTCAGTAGGTATTGAAGGTTTACAATTACAGATTTGTATAATATCTCCCTCCCCTCAGGCAGGCCCTGTTCCTCGAGGAGTTCATTATCACGAACCTATCAAAACTAGTTCCACTCTTTGTAGCGAGGAGCGGGGATACTGTTACCGTGTCTCAGTTCAAGGAGGTTTTATTGGAAGCTGAAATACCCCTCAGTGAGGTAACTGCATCATGTACAACTAATGGGGAGGGGAAAGGTGGATGGGGTTAATAAAGGAATATGGGGGTTGTGAGTGAGGGGTGATTGGGCACTAAAATATTTGATCCGGATGTATGTTGACTGTACAGGGTGTTCATTTTGGATCTTTACAAGCGTTGGGCTTCACCCAGAAAAAAGTTGACAAGATTAGGTCATTAAACTTCATACTTGGACTATTCTATACCCTCATTCAAGGTTCCTGGGGGTTTTGGAGCTTTAGGACCCTGGGAAGTGTGTTTTTGGCATCAAAACTACCAGAAGGAATTTTTTTGGTGGTGCTGAGACTTTGCTAAAATGTTTTTTGGGTATTTTCTATGTCAATCCTAAAGTTTCATAGAGATTGGATGTGTTTTTCAGACTCAAAATTTCGTAAAAAGTGGCTGGAAAGACTCAATTTTAGCCGTTTTTGAGCTGTTTTCGAGCCTTTTCAGCCACGTTTATCGAAATTTTGAGTCCGAAACACACATCCAATCTCTATGAAACTTTAGGACATAGAAAATACCCAAAAAACATTTTAGCAAAGTCTCAGCACCAGCAAAAAAATTCCTTCTGGTAGTTTTGATGCCAAAAACACACTTCCCGGGGTGCTAGAGCTCCAAAACCCCAAGGAACCTTGAATGAGGGTATAGAATGGTCCAAGTATGAAGTTTCATGACCTGATCTTGTCAACTTCTCTCTGGGTGAAGGCCAACGCTTGTAAAGATCCAAAATGAACACCCAGTATTATTATCTAAGGTGTTTCATAATTGCTGCCGGTCGTAAGAAGACGAATTGTTGCAACACAGCATTCTCAATAAATTCTCTGGAAGTTGATAATTCCCTAGAACTTCTAGTAGTAGTGTTCAAACTAGAAAACCATTAAGATGTCACCATGAGACACCGCACCGTCACCACGTGATAATGTTGCTATGAAATCGTTACCACATAACCCCCACTTTACTAAACAACTACCATATATCAGGTCGACGTTCAGAAGCTGCTGGACAGATTCAACTTTCCAGAGGGGATCGTGCCCGTTAGGTATGTCTTTTCAATTCAATTTTATTTGTCCTACTGTTGAAGAAATAATCTATCTATTTTTTTAAATTGATCATTAACTCGATTCCTTCTTAAAAAACTCAGGCTCCACATCTTTTTCCTTTCAGGAAGTTATTGAAAGGAAAGATAGCTGTTAACTTAATGGAATACAAGAAGTGATGCTGCTAATAATGTTTAAATATAGCGACTATTATAAAATGCAACTTCACCATGAAATTGAACTTGGGAATGGGATTGAGACGATTAATAGGACGAGAATATGTTGAACAAACGGTTTATTTATATTGTGTACAGAGAGTTTATTGTTTATTTGCTTTGAATGTTTAAAAAACGGTCGTTTTACATTTTATGGATATGGGTTTTTTAGGTGTCCATGTCCTTTGCGTCGTCGCTCGGAAATGATCTTCCATGCGCCTGCGGAAATATAATTTCTGTGATGCTCTAATACGCCGCGCTAATATTTTAAGCGCGCGCGTTTAAAACTGAAAATAAAAGTTGGGTTTTTCTTTTTAACATTTTAAGTTTTTTTTGGATTTTGGAACTTCTTTTGGGTTGGCTCATTTTCATACACTTATGGGTGCCACAACCTATTACCTATACGGGTCGAATTACAAACGCAAGATGGAACTAGAAAGATGGCGGGAATATCAAATGTTTGTGATGATGATGTGTTATATCATCTTGCAATAATAATCGGAAATCCTTGGTATAGAACTAACCGCTTTTGAAACGAGAGTTAGTGAGACGAAGTCCGCACCAAGTGATGCAAGTAGTCAAGACCTAACAGAACTCGTGTTGTTCTTTAAAATATGGACAATGAAAAGCGGACAATAAATGTATATTTGTATTTGTATTTGTATTTCAAAGTATAACATCTGCAAATTCAGCAGCCGGGTCACCCAGCACCCCCCCCCCCTCTGTCTCACAGTGGTGCTCCGTCATATTGGCCGCCCACACAGCGCCGCCCAAAGCGTTGTCCAGTGTCCACGACGTCTAAGAAGCACGTGGACAACTCTTTGGGCGAAGCTTTATGTGGGCGGCCAATATGACTGAGTACCACTGCCATCTGGTAATGGGCAATGGTACACCATTACAATAGGTATCATGACAACGGAAGCACAGCTGGATAAACTCCAAGAACGGGTCACTCAGATCAAGGAATGGCTCCCTCAGGTGAAACACATTCATGGGATGATAACATTAAAGTCACATTAACAACCATTCACAAAGTGAAAGTATTAACTATTAACAAGTTAATCATTCACAAGACATGGTATAAAATTTTATTGATTATTTTGACACCAGTCCTATCCGGCAGATGATAAATAACGATGTATTGTTTGCCTACAAAACATTCCCCTCTATGAAAACAGGTGGGAAAATATCTAGTTCAGATTAGATTTTATTTACAGTCAGACTGTCAGAGCTTTTTTATTATTTTTTTGATTTATCGAGTTCCTATATTTCTTCAGAGGTAACTACTCTCCGCGAAGAAAACAAGAGGTTGAGGGGAGAGCTGTCAAGGTGGCAAAACAAATGCAAAGTGGCAGAGAATTACCTATCTTCCGAAAAACAGGGACACAGAGAGACACAGGTAACACACGTGTAGTCGAATGTTGCTATGTTCTAACCCTCCCTTTCGGGGCGCCCGAAACACAGTCTAGCCAGGCAAGTCGAATGCTGGTATTTTCAGTGTTGTTCAAACAGTGTGACCACTGTTATCTTACAACTTATAAAAAGCTAGATATTAGATTTAATATATATCTGAGTTAACTTATTTGGGAGCATTGTTCAATCGATTTTATTTATGGGCATCTTTTTTTCAAACCCAGAGGAGGGTAGAGAAGTTCGAACAAGGCAAGCGCAAGGGCATCTAAATATTTTGTTCGTATAATATAATAATATATGTATTGCCAAGTTAGACTGTTATTCGTACGAGTTTGTACAAAACAAATAATATAAGGGAGCGTGTTACACAATCCCAAAAATTTGTAGTTTAGGTGACATCTTGCTCTCCTCCAATCATTCGTTAGAAGAGAACAAACTTTTGTTCCACGGCTTGGTACAGACTCCAGTCACAGTCTTGACTCTTGGGTCTTACAGTCTTGTCCATAAGCCTTCATAGAACTTCACTCTTCAGCGATGTTTGACAAACATTGTTTGTAATTGTCGTTTTTCAAAAGTTTTTCAAAACTAAAGGAGCATTAGAATGTATTAATGAGTAGTTAATTTAGGGTGTGCTATTTTTCCCAACTCATAAATCAAATCCAATTTTCACATAGTTTACCCCTAGAATGAGTTCCTACGATCATTCTACAACATTTGGTGAAAAAATTTTAGTCCTAACCTGGCCCAATTACGTGGGCCGATGTATGCCCATATATGGGCATATTCATATCAAAAAATTTTTTTGGGGCTTTATTTCGAAAAAACCACACATATGAATCGCCTCATGAGACTCAGTACAACCATTATTTCCAGTCTGCACCTTCAGAACTCCATTTTATAATGAAAAATTTATTTTTTTTCATCTTTTTTTCTTGCACATTTTCCTACTTTGTAGAATTAGTGGAGACGAATTTTAACTTTTTGAGATTTTATTTGTCGGAATGCAAATTCCGGTTGTAACCGACTAATTTTGACCTGCTGAACACGATCCCGTTCAAGAAAAAGCTCTCAAAATTGAAGAAAATGACCAAAATGAACATTTTTAGTCAAAAATGAACATTTTTGGTCAAAAATGAACATTTTCAGGTCAAAAATGAACTTTGGCTAACTTTCATGATACACATCCATTCTGATCGGTATCAAACCGCTGAACACGACCCTGTCTATAAAAAGTTGATATCAAGAACATGCCAAACACTAGTGTAAAACACACATATTTTCCTTTTTTCGGTAAAAAAGTAAACTTTTTTAATCGCCTGGCCCACGTAATTGACATACACTACCCCAATTCCGTTTTCAGGATTTAGTAAACAATTGTCCATAGTTTCATATCTACCCTTAACCTATTGGCCAAGTCGACAAAATTTTCACTTAGCACACCATAGTAGTTATAGAGAAAACTATGGTCTAGGGAATAGGAATGGAATCTGTTTGTTACTTCAGGGGTGGCTTTGGAACCCGCCCAACGTAAGTTCCATTTCTTTATTCATTTATAATAGTAGTCACAGGGATTCACGTTCAAGCTTGCATATATAATATATTCATCATGGGTTACCATAGCAACAGTTAACTTCACAGGACAACATCTCTCTCTCTCTCTCTCTCTCTCTCTCTCTCTCTCTCTCTCTCTCTCTCTCTCTCTCTCTCTCAGCTCTCGCTCTCTCTATCTTTTTCTCCCCACTCTCGATAATTCATCAATTTTTCTTCCTGCACAGGATCTCGATCAGTTTGCTTATGACTCAAATGATACTACTTACTTGATACTTGGAACGGTCTCCTCAATCATTCGAGTGGCCGGCTTCCGGTATCCTCACTCTTAGCGTCGTAAGCTGTCGCCATTCGTTACGGTTCATTGCAGTCGTAGTAATTGTACGGATAGACTGGGATTTTCCTGTAGCGTCTCGATAGTCATTTAACACACAGGAGGACCAAGTTTTTCGTGGTCTTCCTCTGGATCGTTTTCCATGACTAGGCACCCAATGATAAAGTCTGTTGGGAACCCTATCCTCAGGCATTCTAATCATGTGCCCAAACCATCGGAGTCTTCCATTGCCAATGAACGCAGATAATGGTTCTATCCCAGCTCTCTCCAATACCTCCCTGTTAGACACCCGCTTATACCATTGTATTCTCAGGATTCTCCGCAGGCACCGTTGGTGGAATGCCTCCACGCGGCGATCTTGCACCTGGGTTGTTGTCCAGGCCTCACAACCATAGAGAAGCACCGTCAGAACAGCAGCTCTGTATATCCTGATCTTGGTACAGGTCCTGATGTTACGGTTGTACCAGATCCGACAAAGCATACTGAATGCACTGTAGGCTTTCCCTATCCTGATACCCAGCTCCTTGTCGATGGTACCATCAGAGGACAAAGCCGATCCGAGATAGGTAAAACTGGAAACCTGCTCAACCGGATTACCCTCCACAGAAATGCTGACCGTATCCGCCTCGGAAAATGGGCGCTGGCTAAGACCCTTTGAAAAAGCTACAACTTTGGTCTTCTTCGCGTTAATCTTCAAGCCAGCATACCCTGCGTATTTTACCAGCAAATCTGTAGACTCCTGGAGACCTTCCTCAGTATCATCCATAACAGCCATGTCATCAGCATAGTCGAGGTCCATGATCCATTCCCCACCCTCATCACTCTCAGCGCCGTGAAGAGTGAGACCCCTGGAGACAGTCTTGTTGGACTCAGCAAGCTGAGCCGCCCAGTTAATCACGATGTTAAAGACTGGAGGACCCTGGATGTCGCCTTGACCAGTACCACTGAGAACACTGAACCAGCTGGAGAGCTCCCCACCATGTCTCACTGCACTCATAGTACCGTCAAAGAATGCTCGAATTATCCGGACATACTTCTCTGGAAGACCGTAATGGCGAAATGCGGCCCAGACGAAATCCCTGTTTATACAATCGAAAGCGGATTTGAAATCAATAAAGTTTATATACAACGGTAAATTATAATCGATACACTGGTGGATGATGGTACGGAGGGAATAAATCTGATCCACACAAGACCGGTTACGTCTGAATCCACACTGATTCTCTCGAAGTGCCAATTCAAGACCATTCAAATGATAGGGGGAGTAGTTTTCCTTCATAGGAGTTTTTTTCGTGTCTTCTCCGTCTTAGGAGTTGTAGTTTGTGTAAATGTGTAATTCATATATATATATATATATATATATATATATATTATATCACTGCGCTGGCAAGCGCAAAGGTTGCCATTTCCCCTCCCCCAAACAGCAAAGCGCCGCCAGAAACGCAGTTATACGTTTTATGGGTGTTTTGACTGAAAACCCAGATTTCAGAAAGCTATAGCATGGCTCCCATTCATCCGTTTGACTTGAAATTTGGAATGTATACCCGGCTCGGGGTCATTAACTTAAGTTCAAAATTTCAAGTCTCTATCTCATCTGGAACTGAAGTTACAGACTGGTCCCATTTGCCCTAGATTCAGTGTAACACATATGCGCGCGCGCGTAGGAGAGACGCTTTTTATAAACCATATTCACGCCAAACAAAAAGAGATAGAAACTTCTCGTTTTCACAGCTGGTAGATCTACTGGATGTGTGTGCATTAGTCGAGGTGGCGTCCCTTTTCATTGCCAGCAACGTCCTACAGAACGTCTTAAAGTCGTCATTTTTCAGACTCTGACCAAAATTCTTTGAGCTCAATTTACAGCCTGAAGACGGATTCTAATCGAAAAACGAAGACTATATCATGGAAAGAGAATTGTCTGAACTTTCAGAAACTATATTGCAAATTTTCAAAACTCGACATATAAGGGTCTTAAAACACGTCTAAAGTGATATGACTGTTTAAAAATAGATATGACGATATGGGTTTTTTTGCCATAGCGGACTCAAATCTTATCCAATCGATCTCAAACTTGGTCAGTATCTTCATCTAGGTAATTCCGATGATATGACGTCAAAATTTTGACGTCGTGACGTCATTTTATGACGTCAAAAATGAAAAAATTCAACTTAGCGATTCCATCCTCTCCGTACTTGTTCTACAGGGTGTCCCACTGTCTTTGCGTGACCTGTGATTTTGGGTGATGAGTGGGTTCCATTCAAACTCTCATAACTCATCGAAAATAGGTCAAAACGACTCAACCAAAAACAGTGTTGTAGAGAATTGTCAGGCAAACATTTGGGTACAAGATTGATGTTCCAAGTCTTACCAATCGTCAGATATATCGTCTTAAAGTCAAAAATACGTGTTCATGAAATCCGACCGGGGTTCACGTTTTGAAAAATTCACAAATGCAAAGTTGCTCGGATCACATTGCATCCCTCATAAGAGTTGTAGGAAATTATCTGGCGGTCATTTTGGTACCCGGGTTTTTGTCCTAGCTCAATGTTTAGAGTGTCTTATGACTGTCAGAACTGGAATTTTCACAAAAGTGGTCTCAGGTATCGCATTGCATTTTGCCCTGTTATGAAGCTCATATCTGCTTTAATAACATCGTAGTGTATGATAGGGTTGAGATAGACCACTTGCGTATCCTACACATTAACAGGGGCCTTGCCAAATCGTCATAACAACCCTGTCAAGTGTCTAGATGAAATTGAGACGATATGTGCTGATTATCATGGGATTACACATGACACCGAGCCACCTAATTAGGGGTTGTGAGCCGATACCAACTAAGACTCAGCAGAGAAAAATATTTATGTTCATACAGTCATAACGCAACTCAAACTGGAAAAAATCATGGTATCAAAATGAACCTTAGACGATTCCAATGAAGCTCTTATAAATTTCAAACCATTTTACCCATTTGTTGAGGGGGGGTAATCATGGTGACAAATGGTGACAAATGGTGACATATGGTGACAAATGGTGATGGTGACATGACCAAAATTTGGAGATGAGTCACCATTTGTCACCATTCTCTCTGGAGCTTCCTACAGGCATAATATGATGTTATGGGACATAATATGATGTTATGGGACACTGGGGGACACTTCTACCAAGTTTCAAGTCGATTGGATGTAATTAAGGGGTCACAGGTGGTTAATTGTGCTTTTATGTGTTGTGCGATGGAGATACACCCTCAACGTGACTTTCGGGAAGTTTTAGCGGTTCAAAACACTACTAGCCGATCCGGAATGGCCATGTTAACAACTTATGAACAAATATATCGGTCTAAAGAAATTAAAAATTTTTATCAAATTTCTTTAAAAATTTTAAAGAAATTCTGCCGAAATCCGCATATTTCGTCGAAAAATGGAGACAAATGGAGACAAATGGTAACAAATGGAGATAAATGGTGACAAATGGTGACAAATGGTGATGGTGACATACCCTAAATAGTCAGATGAGTCACCATTTGTCACCAATTGTCACCATTTGTCACCATGATAACCCCCCCCCCCCCTTTGTTGATGACACGTGATCCCCTCAAAAATGTTGGTTGAATTACGTCTTTAGACAGTCATAAGACACTCTAAACATTGAGCTAGGACAAAAACCCGGGTACCAAAATGACCGCCAGACAATTTCCTACAACTCTTATGAGGGATGCAATGTGATCCGAGCAACTTTGCATTTGTGAATTTTTCAAAACGTGAATCCCGGTCGGATTTCATGAACACGTATTTTTGACTTTAAGACGATATATCTGACGATTGGTAAAATTTGGAACATCAATCTTGTACCCAAATGTTTGCCTGACAATTCTCTACAACACTAGTTTTGGTTGAGCCGTTTTGACCTATTTTTCGATGAGTTATGAGCATTTGAATGGAACCCACTCATCACCCAAATCACAGGTCACGCAAAGACAGTGGGACACCCTGTACTACATCTAAATGGATGAAAAATCCCAAAAATGATGCAAATTATACCAAAACTAATTGAAATTAGTAGGCCGGAAAGGTTGCCCTATGATTTGAGCTACCTTTGGCACCAGTACATTTCCTTTTGAAGATAGACGAAGCATCTGTTATACCCTGTATAACCTTTCCGGCCTACTAATTTCAATTAGTTTTGGTATAATATATATATATATATATATATATATATATATATATATATACAAATTAAAAACAACAGCAGTTTTTAAGGTCTATACACATGTTTCATATATATATATATATATATATATATATATATATATATCATAATATGATATCTTATACATATAAATATACACATGCATACATTATACAATATTGTAATTTCATAATATAATGTATTATTTATGACTTATTCATCAGTAGTGTTACAGCTAATGTATGTTCCACAAAACATCGGAATCAGATTTCTCAATCTTCCTGGACTAAATGACCTCACTCTGCTTGCTGCAGAAGGTAGAGTCGTCCTGGCAAACTCCTACGTTCTAGCGGCCAACAGTCCTGTTATCAAAGAAAAGTTAACAAGAAATGGCCGCGGGAAGGAGAGATATACTGGCGAGTCATCAGGGGAAACATCCCAGAAGGAGGATGATAAAGGTCTGGAAGCCGATTTAAATGGTGTGCCGACTGAGGGAAACAGCATTGCTGAGCAGACTGTAGGAACAATGGAGATTGACCTGTCTGAGTTTTCTGAAGACACAGTGTGGAAGTTTGTTTTGTGCTGTTATGCTGGAATTCGTTTGTACAAGGGGGAAGATACAACTGAAGTTGATAAACTGGCTGACTTCCTTGAGGTCAAATGGTACAAAAAGGGGTGGATAGAGAGACTCAGCGAGTTTTTTAGCATAGAATGGAATTTACAAACAAGTATGGTTCCCCAAAATTTCGGCGATGAAAACCTTGAAGTTGCTTGTCTCCTAGACATTAAATTTGAGACTCTGGGTGGAAGAATGGTCGAAGCCAGTTCTTTTGTTATGGCCTGCAACAGTCCTATCATCCTAGAATTAGTGGGCAAGAAGAAAATGAACGAAGTTGATTTACAGGAATTCTCAGATGGTGCAGTAAACTGTTTTGTTTATGCGTGCTACACTGGTTCGGTTACACAATTCCTCACTGAGGAATACTTTCGAGAGATCAACAAGTTGAGTATAGCCCTGAAAGTTAAATGGATCCGGTCAGAATGCCTTACGTTCTACTGCAAGCTTTGTGCAAACTTGACAAACTCTCTCGAAAATGCGCTATTCCTTTTTGAAGAAGCGGCATTTCTGATGAGAGAGGCAGGGAATCAAGGTAGGAAGTTTCAAAGGGCCCTTGATATTGGCCTAGATTGGAATCCTGATTTGCGATTGAAGATTGTTGAGAGTTTTATGGCCCGGAATCTTGCGAACGAATTTACCGCTAAAGCGGATCTTTGCATTCAACTGGCATATTCATCAGCAGCTATTGAAGTTATCTACAAACGTTTTGTTGATCTCCTTTCGGAAAAAACTCAGCCGTTCACTCTAAACGAATGTGAATCCAGATTCATAAACCACGATGCTCTAAACTACTGCGAAATGTTTTATCCAGAGTTATACTATGAATTTATGAAAAAGTTGTATTCAGGATGGAGCATCGATGATCTAAGGATGGGATTTGGTATGCCAGGTAGAGGTCTGTCTGTTAATTATTTCAGATCAGAATCAGCCGACGAAATTGAAATCCGAGAGAAGATGGAGTGGGGAAAATCTCTAATCGTTCAGTTTCCAATTGACTTTCAGTTTCATGTGTGGGAATTTGATATGATAAATAAGCTACAAGAGAGTCTGACTCGTCATCAGCTTTTGGAAGCCATGCATGAGGTTGACTCAATTCTAGGATCAAACGAAGGTTTATTTCAACACATGCATGAATGGTTTACACTTGAATTCTTTGTAAGACTATTTTTATCCATTGCTGACGGCGTCAGGCCGCCTGACGCTGTGGATGAAAGACGAAGGATACCTCGTCCCGCTAATGAACCTCTTGCATTAAGAAATTGGAAAATTCTGGCGAATACACTTTTTGTAATAACTTTTATGGTGTTGTTCTTTGAATATTTTATTTCATATCTTTGTGGCATAAATATTATAGATATTAAGATAAGATCATCACGTCCGTTTTACTATGCATTGAAACTTTCTTTTCTTATTATATTTGTATTATATCCATTTCTCATCGCTTTCATCGATGTATACTGGACCAGTGAAAGGGTCTGGAGTAATCAAATTTTGAAAGGAATTGTTTGGCTGTTGAAAATGTATAATACAGCAAGAACAAAGAACAAGCCTAGCCGAGTTATTGTATCTGATGAGATAGAGGGAGATATCCGGCAATATTTTAATATCTGTTTGGATCTTCAGGGTGTTTGTAAGAAATCCCCAACCTCTTCTACCAATCGGTGCAGTATTGCAGTTAAAGTTTCTACTTGCTTTGCAGACGATTCGTTGAATGTTAAAATCCAGTTGTGTGATGATAGGAAATTTCTTAACGAGAAACAGAGAGAGACGTGTTTACATCAGGATCAGTCTATTATAAAATCAATGTTTGTTCGGGTTGGTGGTCGGTCGATTACGGCCCGATTTCAGGGTCGTCGCTATAACGATATATACAATTACAGTGACAGTAACCCGGCCACCATAGAATATCCGGGAAGTGGGTCTGCGAAACTGATCCAACAGGGCCCACTGGAGCTATTCTGGCTTCCAATGATACCCAAATAAAAATGTGGCGGTTATATAATGTTATGTACTAAATGCTATAGTGTAGTTCCCTGTTTCATCATGAGTTCATTTTTGCATGCCACTGCAGCCGCAGTTTTTAGCATGATACCTATGTTCTATAAGATATTTTCCTTCATAAGAGAGGATTTGTATTGAAGTTACTATACCTAAAAAACTAAGTCACCCACCATTATAAGTAAGATAATATAGAAATATATATGATATATCTGAGTTAGTAGAGGTTGGTGTTAGGTGTGGAGGTTGGTGTTAGGTGTGGAGGTTGCTGTTAGGTGTGGAGGTTGCTGTTAGGTGCGGTGGTCGGTGCTAAGTGTGGTGGTTGGTGTTAGGTGTGGTGCTCTGTGTTATATAGTCTTGACTCTAGGGTCTGTCTAATACTTACGGTCTTGTCCATAAACAGCAATTTCAGCGATGTTGTAAATTGTCGCAAGTTTTTCGAATCTGAATAAGTGTTAGAATGTTAGAAATGGTACAGG
The DNA here is from genome assembly GCA_020137815.1 of Hormiphora californensis. Lineage (NCBI taxonomy): Eukaryota > Metazoa > Ctenophora > Tentaculata > Cydippida > Pleurobrachiidae > Hormiphora > Hormiphora californensis. Next base: position 2,142,786 of record CM035351.1, read on the forward strand.
AAATATTTGGTCTAGGGAATGATCAATGATAAAGAGTAAAATACGTGTGTTACTTACTTTATATCTGTTATGTAAGTGCTCCCAATACTGTCTTCATTGCAAAACAAGGTGTAAGTTTGGGCTGCCACTGAGTTATAGGGTAACCTAGAGAAAGAAGCAGGCTAGGTATAGGTGTGTAATATTACTAAATAACACCAAAAAGTTGTCCGGCCGCCCAGGTACATTCTGGAAAATTATGCGAATCACATCATCCTTGTTTACCTTAGCTTGTCGAGTGTTCCACAAAGGCCAGTAGTTCCTGTACTATACCCAAGAACAATCTGTAACAAAATACGAGATTATGAGATAAGTTACCATTTGAGCTTGCGGTTGAAATAAATCATTAAATCATCATAAAATAATCAGCTGTACAACAGTTTACACTGTGTCTATAATACCTTTGTATTATTAATCCTCTCTGAAACTGACGCATGTACTTCTTCAATCCTATTAACAATAACCACTTTCCGTACTATTTTAGTTGGTCTTGCTAGGGTGACCGCCAGCCAGTGAGTAGTCGTTGTTCCTGATCGACCTGACATCCAGAAAGTATCCCAATGCCCGTCCAGGACTAGGTTTGGGTTACAACACTGTGACTTGTTGTGGGAGTTGGAGTTGTATTGGGAGTTGACTTGAAGAGAAGCTATACCGAGTGGCTCCCAAGCAGCTCCTCTCCGGGTCGCCAGGAGAAGGAGTAGGAATATCATAATTCTGACTAAAATTTAGGATAGAAATGTCAAAAAGTAGAAAGTTGACATCGTTCTAGAACTTAAGTAAAAAAAGCAAGTGTAGTAACTGGACATACGACAGAGGGACTAGTAGTAGAGGCAGGGATGTCACGACTAATGTCACGACTAATGTCACGAATAATGTCATTCACTGTGGCGTGGCGTGGCTAGACAACTTGGGGTGTTTAGCTGCTGAGAGAGGGAAAGAGAGGATGAGCTATGAAATAACACTGCAACTGCTGCAGTAAACCAGTAGGGAAAATGCCAGGTCCTACCATTTGGAGATGGTGGAGGCTGGTGGGGTAGTATATCTTGGATTCCAAGATACAGGTCCTACCAGTTTATTAACATTGTGCTCCTCATTCATGTACAAGAGATTTGGATTCTATAAACAATCTCGACTCTCGAGTATGATTCACCGGACCAGTTTTTATTGTTGAAGTATAGAGGGTCACGCATGTAGGGGAAGGGGGGGGGGCAGGGTACGCCAAGGTCCCAGGACTTTTCAGGAAATGGCCCCGGTACTTTTCATGATTTGACAAAATCAACGACTTTTTGGCCTAAAAACCGAAAAATTTTCTGGGGTCCCAATAAAAACCATGCCAGGAGACGAAATACCGGACACTGCACATGCCAGTTAAGTAGTATAGTGATAAATAAGCTAGATAATAGATATATCTGAGTTAGAGAAGGTTAGTTAGGTGTGAGGAGTGGTGGTTGCCGGTTGGTGTTAGGTGTGGAGGTTGGTGTTAGGTGTGGTGGTTGGTGTTATATAGTCTTGACTCTAGGGTCTGTCTAATACTTACGGTCTTGTCCATAAACACCAACTTCAGCGATGTTTGTAATCGTCGTTAGTTTTTCGAATCTGAATGTTAGAATGTTAGTACAGGTACAGGAAATATGTGGTCTAGGGAATGGTAAAGGGTAAAATATGATTGTTACTTACTTTATAACTGTTATGTAAGTACTCCCAATGCTGTCTTCATTGCAAAACAAGGTGTAAGTTTGGGCTGCCACTGAGTTGTAGGGTAACCTAGAGGAAGTAGGTGTAATATTGCGAAATAACACAAAAGTTGTCCGGTAGCCCAGGTACATGCTGGAAAATTATGTATTGTATACCTAACGTATACCGTTCCACAAAGGCCAGTAGCTCCAGTACTATACCCAAGAACAATCTGTAACAAAAGAAGAGATAATGAAATTAAATACATACATCTGGGATAGCATTTAAAATTTGAGATAAATCATCATAAAATAATAAGCTTTAACAGTTTACATTGTGTCTATAATAATACCTTTGTATTATTAATCCTCTCTGAAACTGACGCATGTACTTCTTCAATCCTATTAACAATAACCACTTTCCGTACTATTTTAGTTGGTCTTGCTAGGGTGACCGCCAGCCAGTGAGTGGTCGTTGTTCCTGATCGACCTGACATCCAGAAAGTTTCCCAATGCCCGTCCAGGACAAAGTTTGGGTTGCAGCACTGTGACTTGTTGTGGGAGTTGGAGTTGTATTGGGAGTTGACTTGAAGAGAAGCTATACCGAGTGGCTCCCAAGCAGCTCCTCTCCAGATCGCCAGGAGAAGAAGTAGGAATATCATAATTCTAAAATTTAGGATAGAAATGTCAAAAAAGTAGAAATTGGTTGAAAAGTAGAAAGTTAATTGCGTTCCAAAAGTAAAGTAAAAAAGCAAGAGAAGTGTTGGACAAGCTGGGTGTTGGTGGCTTGCTTTAGGTTGGTGACGCGGCCACCCCTGCACTAGGATCTCATCACCAATGCTTTAGGTGCTCCTATAGAATTGAAACACTTAGTTTTACAAGCTGTGAATTGGGTTTAAAGAGGGTGGACATTTTGCAAGCCCGCTTTATGATGCAAATCTGAACTCAAAAGTTCCGAGCTGTAAAGAGTGCTAAACTTTTGGAAACAATAGCTGCTTCTAAGATTCTAAGAACAAGAAAGGGTTTTAATGAGGAGTGTAAAATGTGCAGACAGCTATCAATCACCAGAGACTGCAGAAATACTAACACGTGATAAACTTGTCAGTCACTGACTGTACATCACGCACGAGATTACAGTCAGGCCCCGATCCCTGCCTTATCTGTTATCACGCACAGAGATTACCACACGGTGTGTTTTACAGTTTTTCCACTCTTCAAAAACCTTTGTTTTATGGTTTCCGAAAGTGAGAGACTCGTAAAGAGAGAGAAGAGTTGGTGCGAGACAGCACTTGCCTTGCCTTCGGCCGGGAGGACGGTCACTCATCTGACCCAACAGACGTTTGCTAAGATAGTAGTAGAGGTAGGATGAAGGGATGTAGAAAAAGTAAGACTAATGACAATGATATCATTGTGAAATGTGAAAGGCGTGGCTAGATAACGTGGTGTCTTTAGCTCTCTTTAGCTTAGAGGGAAAGAGAGGATGAGCTACAAGAACACTTCTGAAGTAAACCAGTAAAGAAAATGCCAGTTAACATTGTGCTTGCTCCTCATTCTTGTACAAGAGATTTGGATTCTATAAACAATCTCGTTCCACCGGACCAGTTTTTATTGTTGAAGTACCTACCTATAGAGAATACGAATAAGAACAATGCCGTCGAAAACACAGAGTACTGACAGAAACACCCGGTGAAGCTCGAAAAGATCCAAAATGAAAACCGTGGTACCTACTTTAACTTGATTTCCAAGTTCCGGTGTGCCGTGTGCTGCGGAAAGGCCAAAAGGCGATAAAATTACCGATAGCCATTGACGTAGCGCGCGACGACAAATTACAACGCCAAGTGGAACGCTACGGCGATTTACTGTGCCAGAAAAACCCACGCTCTATCTCTGCGCTGGAAAGCGCAACTGTGACAAATTCCTTGTCATGCAGATACAAATCATTTGACAACCCCATTTTCAGAGAGACAATGTGGTGATAAGAGAACAACTAAAATATGAGGTAGAATACTGTGTGAAACTTGGTTCAACCTGTGCCTCTCTACTGTGGTCTCTTACCAAATACGAGATACCCGAATCAACCCTTCACTCAGTAAGTTTCGCCAGCTTTTAAAGCTTTCTAATGCCCATAGCAACAATACGTTCCCGCAGGTGTGCTTGCAGGATTTCTTCCAAGTGGTACAGGACACCCTGAATAACTTCCAACGGGCAGGACCATCGTCCCGTCGACAGGAGCTCTTGCAACTGGTGGAAGCCCTCGCCGGCACACTGACAAGTACATAATCTCGAGTGGTGCTATTTCATTCACATTTACCTTGACATGTTCCTTGTCTGTCAGCTCTCACACCGGGCCGAAGGCCCGGTGTGAGCTTACGCGAGCCGATAGACAGACTGCGTAGCATGGCAACATTTACCCACTTAGTCTTACAATTATACCAGCAAAGGAATAGAAATGTACACGATTTTCTCTCCCCCAGACATCGCGGGGGACGAGACAGGACGCCACGCTCTCTCCAAAGTATCTATGATCCCGACCGTCCTATCTGCTGTCTATTCGGTGGACAACAGCCCATCCTTATTGAGGATCCTCCTGTCTCTACTTCATAATATGTCTCTACACTCTACAGTCATGGTACTAGGAATATTTAGAGGGGGGGGGGGTCACAAGTTAGGTGATCTAGTATTTCCTAATTCATATGTTGTCCCAAAACTACTATTTAGTGGTATATCTCTACTTTTCTAATCCAATCTTCTCAGGAGACCCTGACCTCAGATATAGACCTGCTAAAGCTCGAATCGGCGGTAATGAGGTGTGGCGATGCTCAGACTCTAATCGTTACCCTTCGTCTCCTGTCTTCCATACAACGGTCCCCATCACTCAACTTTGTGAGCATGTGCCAGGGCCATAACTCGGCAAGGGTTAGGGACAGTGTTACCAAGTTTGGACATGATCTCAACAATAGGGAACAATAGTGTTAAGTTGTAGTGGTATTTGTTTTTAAATGTTTGTACAATTTCATGTTTGTAAAATTTCGGTTTCCTAAATTCACTCCACCGACTTTTGCTAATATCCACCCAATTATATTTTACTCCTTCTCCCCAATTAGTTTAATGGCCCACCCCGCTACAAACAATACTTTATAACATGGTCCTACTCGTCCTATTTCTCGGACTACTCCTAACTGCCACCCTATCGGATGAGGGTAGTCCCAGTCATAGGCACTTTTATGTGGATCCTGAAATGAACGATGTGGGGGTCTTGGCTGGAGATAAAGTCAGTATGGGACATGTTTAGACCTCTTTAGTTTTTCTCAGAATTTGTTGAGTAACGACTCGGAATATATTTATTTTCAGTTTTTACTGCTAAACACTCCCCAAACACTCTTTATGCCTAGGTGGTTGGATTGATATCTGATAAGATAGTTGGGTCCTCGAAAGTCCTCCAGGGTGGCCCCAGCTCGCGTGTTATCCTAGAGGACCCGCCCCCTGAGGGGGAGGAGGAGCAGCAGGGTGATTGGGATAGAGAAGAGGAGGAGCAGGGTGATTGGGATAGAGAGAATGAGGGTGGTTACCAAGACAACCATAAGGTTCCAGAGGATGGTTACCAGGACAACGTTCCAGCTGACAGTGAGATGGATGATGACCGTGCTGATGATGAAGAGTGGAGCGAGAATGAAAAGGAGTGGGAGAACGATCAAGAGCAATGGGAGGAAAATGAGGAGGAGAAAATGGAAGATAAAACTCCTTATAAGGAGGAGAAAAACGAAGATAAAACTCCTTATAAGGAGGAGAAAAACGAAGATAAAACTCCTTATAAGGAGGATAAAAACGAAGATAAAACTAATGGTGAAGACCAAAACGAAGAAAAAGTTCCGGCGAGGGAACCAAAGAAAGATACAACTCCCGGAGAACAGAAAGAACAAGTTCCCCGGCCTCGTCAGGAGGGAAGGAGCGGGGAAACAACTGTAGCTCCCCGAAAACGACCAGATCACGATCAGGTCTTTGCAACACTCACAGCATCCACGGACAAAACGCTCACCCTAGAATTCACATCAAGTGTCACCCTCACAGCCAAGTATGATTATAATGAACGGGGGGGCGTCACCTTTTTTTTTGCCCATTGCCCATAATCCCAGCGAATTTTGGTTTTGCCCATATGGGCAAAATGGGCAAAAATGGGCAAAAGTGGGCAAAAATGGGCAAAATTAAATTTTCAGTGTTATATGTCCTTTTTTCAACTCTATACCTTGATGTCATCTCTTAAAAACTCGGTCAGAATGGTCTTTGGTGTCTAATTAGTAGTCAAATTGTTTTTAGTGGTCAAATCCTAAATTTAGGTTTTTTTAGGTTTTTTGGCTTTAATGGGTTTTAGAAACGTCCTAGAACAAAATAAATACAAGCATCTTCCTCAGCGTGAAATTCTGCTTCGATTATAGTGGCTATAAACCTATCTATGATGTAAGGTGCAGGAGTTATTTTTTTGCCCATATTTGCCCATTTTGCCCAAAGTCCCACGATTTTTGAAAATTCACTTTTGCCCATATGGGCAAATATGGGCAAATATGGGCAAATATGGGCAAAATAAAAGGTGACGCCCCCCCCCCCCCCCCTAATGAACTCACTGAGTCACTTAGTTACGAAATAACCCCTTCACGCAAGCGGGCAAGGGAGGGGTTATTTTGTAACCAATTGAGTCACTGACCTCTTTACAACCTCAGAGTAACATGTAAACCTCAGAAAAGTACATTTTCACCCTTTGACCCCCGACCCCCTCTGGCAGGGAACTAAAAATATAACATCAATTCTTCTCAGAGCGTTCCAACTGTGTGTGGTGAAGATCAGAGGACCTCTAGCGTGGGCACCACCCTCAGTTTCTTTCGACAATCGAGAGGTAAACTTTTCAAACCCGGCGGGAATAATAAAATTCAAGTACAGTCGGACCCCGATTTAACGGCCCCCGATTTAACGGCACCCCGATTTAACGGCAGGATAATCTTCCCCCGATATAGGAAATTAACAGTATTTGACCCCGATTTAGCGGACACCCCGATTTAACGGACAAAACCCTTTCCCCCGAGGGTGCCGTTAAATCGGGGTCCGACTGTACAATCATTGATTTCTAAACAATTAACAAGTAATAATTGATTTCTAAACAAATAATGCCTCCCTGTACAGTTTCGGCAGTACAGTCAAGCGGTTATCCAGCATACGGATGTTCCGATTGTTATGGGTGAATTTGGGAGATCTCATCCACCTGGCAAGGTATTTTGATGAATCATTGCTTTCAAACCAAACACACTAGACTAAATCAGTCAGCTTGAGAATAATACTAGTTATTACTATGTGAGCCATACTATAATCGGCATACTATATGTTTAGGGAAGGACAATAAACGGGGTCTAGAGACGCCAGACAGCTTATAGCTATGGGGAAGGATGATATTATAGAGAGTTGAGAGGGCTATATGTGTTGTAAAGACAGCTAGCTATCTCTTGGTGCATGTAAATAATAGAATGAATAGAATTAATATAGACTAATCTTTCAAAGCTTTGCTTAGCTTAGGAGACTGAGCTATGCTTGGTAGACAAACAAACAAACAAACAAATATAAATCTGAGCTCTGAAGGCTGCACCGGTCCAGTTTACCACCAACCCATTTCCATTAGGTGGTTCTTGGTAATGGAATGTGGTATGGTCGCATGAAGAATGGTCCCCTGCTACCTGACTCCTACTACCACGTTTTCTTCCGTCTAGTTGTTGCTCGCGATGAAGAGGTAATTGGAACAGTCATCAATATTTCAATTTCCATTGATTGGTTGAATGATTGACCAATGTTTTGTTAATATATGAACAACTCAAATTCCTATAAAATACCCTCCTACTCAGCTTACTAACAGCTCCTACCCACTCACTAATGTTTTGTTTCTAACCCTCCCACTGCACTCAGGGTGACAAGTACCGGAGTCTCCCATACATGGGGTCCACCCAAACCGGTAACGCTGCTGTCTTCAGGACGGAGCCAGCATCTCCCCTATCCTTCTTACCCTCTGGCGGAGTTCTCCTTTGGTTGCTTGTGATAGCGGTCCTAATAATGATCCTGATTATCCTCTACACATTCTGCCTTCAACTCTGTACACCTACCAGGTGAGATTCAGTGAATCGTAGAGAGAGAATGGGAGACAGTGCTATCTTCTGTTTTGTACAGTTGTTGCTTGGTGAGGGGAAGCAGTCTGAACAATTCAACGTTGACTAAATTATATATTCATTATTCGTGATTACCATTTACCTGCTCTAATGATTTATTTATTTTCAGCAACAAAAAGAAGAAGAAAAAGACTCTGAAGGAGTTGGGTAGCTCATCTAGCTCAACATTACAAGAGACGATCAGAAGACTATCTTCCTCTTTCCATCAACACATAAAGTCCCGTGTTAACCCCACTAGAGGCAAGGTGGTTGGTTTCTCGGAGGAGGGGACTAGTGAGGAGAGGGAGGATATAGAAACTGCGGCCCCTGTGGACCCCTCATCCCCTCCTACTACAGTGATTTCTAGCGATGAGGAAGAAGGTTCTACTTGCTCAACTACAAAACCATGGGATTCTGTATCTCTAACCACCTCAACCACTCTACCCTCGCCTCCCTGGGATGAGGGAACTAGTGATGACGTTATAAGTTATACCTCCACAGAGTCCGAGATTATACCCAAGTCCCAGTTGCAGACATCCTCACAAAGTGAAACTAAGATTGTCTCTGAACCAGTCATTATCACTGCCAAAAGTGGCAGTCCTGCGGTCGAGTTTGAGGAGCCTAAAATGGCATCAGCCCCACGACAATCTGTTTATGAGAAGTTCAAGTTTGTGGGCGAGCTCAAGAATCTTCTATCTGGGAAACCGGGCATGGGAAAGAATAAGAAAGGAGACAAGAAGATCACATCAGAAGGTCAGGTTCAAACTCGTACTGTGCAGTGTGGGACTGTGGAATCCTCTCACAAGGAGGTGCAATCAGAAACAGTGGCCTCTGTTAGCAAGTTGGTCCAGGCAGATCAAAGTCCCAAAACGAAGAGCATAATGGTTCAATCAGAACAGATTGTAGCTGATGTCCTCACCTCCCCGAGGGTCCAGTTCCAGTTGGATCAGCTGGCCATGGAATCTGACACTACACTTCCCAGCTCAACGTCAAGAGCTTCTAAACCAACCTGGGATACCTCGAATTCTTCTTTAGAAATCTCTGCAAAGCCCTTTGGGACGCAAACATCAGGAGCTTCTAAATCTACCTGGGATAGCTCCAAGTCTACTTTAGAAATCTCTGCAGAAACCCAAAAATCAAGTTCTAAATCTACCTGGGATAGCTCAAAGTCTACTTTAGAAATCTCTGCAGAACCCTTTGGGACCCAAACATCTAGTTCGAACTGTACTATTGATTTTCCCTCCACTGCCACACAAACCGACCAACCTGATATCCGGACCCCAGACCACAATCACCAGACAAACAGTACACAAGAGAGAACCCCAGATCACGTGACTCCTAAAACGTCAACTTTGGCACCTGCTCAAGTCACCCCACTGGCTGATATCTCCATGGAGAAAGGTGTCCAATACTCACCTGTCATGACACCCATGGCCGACACCACAGCTGCAACCAGACATAACAACATGGTTGTGAGACCAAGACGGTCAGATGAGTATGCGTCTCTTGTCCAGAACAACGCCCCCTACACACCCACTAGGATCCGGCCCCGGGGTTCTGAGCTGGGTAAATTGGGATACCTCGCGGAGCTCAATAGTCTCATGAGAATAACAGAGAAGAGGAAGAATGATGAGAGGAGGGCTATGGAACAACTCATAGCTGGCAAATCTCCAGGAAGGAGAACAGAGAACAGTCCAATTAGCAGCCCGATCAGACATTCATCTTCTCCTGCTACCCCAGATTCAACCCAGACACAATCAAATGTTCTGGAATCCTGTAACTATCTCCATGAGAACATGCCCCAAATAAAGGCACTCCTTGAGCCACACAACCAGGAGAGGGAAGGGCGGACCAACGAAGGAGGGAGCCCACATGGGTCTGCTGTCAGTGCAATACCTGGATCTAATGAGCCCGAGCAAGAGACGTTATATGCAGAAACGGCTACCCAAATGAGCAACACGAATTTGTGGAGCCCTCCCGGTTTAATTGAGGTAGCCACACAGATGAGTGACCACGGAGGGTTTACTGTGGACACCGGTATCCAATACTCGGGTAGTTTGGATAGGCTGTGGATGGATGATGAAGAGAAAACGAAGAGTCCATATTTGGACATGGGGGCCCTTCGGAGGCACCTGGAGAAAGAAGCCATGTCAGGTTCAGGGGGTCGCGATGGTAACAAGGGTGATAAACCCCGGGGCAAGAGTTTTTCGAGGATTCGAAATGCTCTCTCTGGGGTTTTCAGGGATGTACACAAGACAAAGTCGGGAGACGGTAGTGCAGATGGGAGTTTGATCAGCGAAGTGTCGTTCGAGGAATCGGTCTGTTTTGAGTGTCACGAACCTGCTCTTCGTGTTAATTCTCCCAACATACCCACCTCAGAGGACCTCAAAGCGAGGATAGAGACAGCCATACAGCGCCTGGCCGAGGGACAAGCCGGGGCTACAGACGACTACCCAACTCTGGCCACCATGCCATTTATAGTACGGACCCTTAGTCAGCCTGTTTCCGAGGCGGGAAGTGTTATTGAGACCAATAGGAGGAAGAGTGTAGGAGATATGGTGAGACAGTCTAGTGTTATGATATGCCCCTGTTGTAGTGCTACTAGTGCTGCCTCACTCACAGAGAAATGAGTACAGGACGCTGCAGCCCTTTATATTACAGTGAGACAGTGTGATTTGTGATACCGCGTGTTACTGTCAGTGTGTCACACAGTTTATTCTTGGAAACACCTTGTGTTCAGTTTGTTCGGGGGCAGATTTGGCCCCAGTGGCACAAGCTTTCAATTCTACCGGAAATGTCAAAAAACCGATGACCGATTTCTGCAGTCTGCCGGTTTCTGCCGGAAAAATCGAAAATATTGCCAATATATACCTGATATTCTGTCGGTTTTTGATTGCGCATTCTTAGCGCTAAAAACTCCTTTTAAAAGGTGTCGCCGCTTACATAAAGATGTTAGAGGCTATCCAGAATGATTAATTTGAAAAATTTTGGGGGAAAGTGATTTGGTTCTCTGCCGGTTTTACAATTCTGCCGGTCAAAACCGGATTGGAAGATTTGGACTTCTGTGCCACTGGGGATTTGGCATCGAAAATTGGAAAATTGACTGGAAATTCTTTCAAATCTGCCCCCAACTTGTTGAAACACGCTATATATAGCTGTTGGGAAACTGGTATTATTGGGGGAAGAATACAGAAAGCACAAATAAGATTTCTCTCGGTTCTATCTCTCACTTGTCGTACATATTAAGGGGACATGTTTAAATATATCGACAGTTTATCTTGTACGGATATTGCTTAAATAATATACGGTTTGATAAAAATTGGTAACTTTGATATATCATCAATGAAATTAAATTAAAACCCACTCAGAAACTCAGACAACAACATTATACACCCTCATCACCATTATTATAGCTATCGACTCTAATGAACCCTACACATTTATATCATCGGACACTCAAAAGAAACAAATAGACACACGTTACACAGGTTCTGGATTCTAGTGGTATAGATCTAGGTCATATTTAGGGAGCTAAAGTGTGCTCATAGTCCATAACACATAGTCTGAAGTATCGACGGTGACAAAATCTGATCCGTCGAAGGAGTTATTGGAGCTAATTTGGGAGCCAAATATCAACTTGTGTTTATCTGGGGAGGGGTGAATATTAGTGTGAGTAGTAGAGGGAGGTAATTATGTGCAGAAATCTTTGCAGACTGCATAAAATATCCAAATAAAACATATCCCCCGGGGAGTTGAGACTTACTAAGATTGTATGCCAATCCAGTTGTAGAAATGGATCGACAGGGTTCTCCTAAGGGCACCAGACCGCAGAATGATCCCTCTAGGCCAGTGTTGACGTATATCTTGTGTCGGCCGGGAGGTAGGACAAAAGTTAGCGTGTCTGGGGCAATCAGGAACAGAGGTGTTTCACTGGATTTTGTGTGCTTGTACAGGGTGTTCAAGATAGATAAACTCTGGTCCAACCTTCCCCCGTGGGAACCTAGAGAGGAGAAAATTAATCACTGAAGAAAAACACTAAATTTGTATTTTTAATTTTGTGGAAAGTTCATTTTACCTAGCACGTAGACGACATCAAATTGTTTGTTGGTAACTTTCTCATGCTTAGTAATTAGTTTCAAGCATTTCTCAAAATCAGTCGTGTTCTGATCACTGAACTTCGCAATTTTGGATCCCTGAAAATTGAGAAACATGTATTGGTAAATCAGCAAATTCAAGACTATCAAACACAACACAGCAAGGGCAGGGAATGGGGGATTGGTCAAAATTGATACCTGTTTTTCATAGAAAAGAAGGACATCTTTGTAGACGCTATCCAAGTCGCCAGCAACATATTCAGGAATAAGGGGTCCTTGGGTTGATGAAACTTGGTACAACCTATTCGCACCACCATCCGCACAAATGTGGAATCGAGCTGAATAGGAAATAGGTTATATTTGTCGGTGTGACTTGTTTTAGCATGGTACATCAAAGATTTGTTTAATCTAGAGTTTCCACATCGATTTTGGTCAATCAAGGCCCCTGACAGAGGTCAAAGCACAACATTGTTGTCAACAACTTTTGGACAACAATGCTGTGCGTTGAACAGGGCGGGTCGGGAGTTTCAAACGCGGCACGAGTATGCGCATTCTTGCGCGCTGAACAAACCAGGGCGGGTCGTGGCGCCCTACGTCTAAGCGCGATCGTCCAGCACCAGGCGGTAAGACGGTCTCTCTCAGAAGCACTCCATGTGTTATAGGTACCTGTCTTCCAGAGAGTCCTCAATTTGTCATCAAGTTCAGATAGTGACGAGTTCAATATTATTAGGGCAACGTTCAGTTCTGAAACAAATTGTCAGTTAGAAACGGGAATAGCGGGAGGGGTATGTGGGGTAGTTGGTGTGAGTGAGAATGGGCGAATCGCCAATCTTAAATTCGTGTGCAATCGCCATGACAAGCCCATTAGTAAACCATTGACAAAACGGGGAGTTCCAAACTTGGGATAAACACACGAAAATGGTTTATACGCATGATCTGTGGCGACTGTAAATGTTACACATGAAAATCAGCCAGTTTTAAGATAAACAGATAGAATTGGACTTCTATAATAATGACACTGAACAAATTTTCAAAACTTTCGCACTGCAAACTTTAAACCCTTGGATTGTTTATATCAGAGCCTCGTGAGGCCATCCTAATTTCTTGGCTAAGTCTTGTCGTGGGGCTGACTCGCTGAAGGCACTACCGAAGGGGTTTAAGTTTTTCTCTGTGCCGATTCTCCAGCCCACAAGGTGACCACTTGTTTTCGGGACTTTTTGTTGACACAACGGCATACCATCCTCGATAGGGGGGAGTGAACAACTCCCCTTGTTTTCCTTCTGCTCCTTTCCCTCTTTTCCTTCAAAGATATCCTGATATTCACTGGTTAGAAATCCCCACTTCTTTTCCCACATCTTCGCTGCAGTGTGCTCTCGGCTCATGTGAATCTTCCAAATATCATCTTTAGCGACGAAGTTTGCCATTTCAAAACTAAAATCTTCAACAAAAGTTAATTTTAATATTCCCACAGTGAGCAATAACGTCACTGCTCCTTCATAAAAACTCTTTGTTAATGAAAAATGCCTTCTACTTCATTTCACGGCTCAAGAAGAAAGTGAGAGTGCTCGACGCAAAAGGGATAACAACTTGAGTCCATGAATCCTGTCAAAAGCAATATTTTGACAGCATGATACTGATATTCCTACACGGCCTCAAAAGCAATTTACTACTCGTGTAGTGATTGAATAAACTGATAGAATACGTTTTCTATATATGAGAGTGCAACAAACGAAAATCAGTAATTGCAGTTAATGATTGCTGGTTACAACCGAAGAGAGCATGCGAAAACATGCACGCATCACGTGGCACTCTCACGTGCTTTCAAATTCAAGACACACTTGAATGGCAAGAACACGATAATACATTAAGAAGAGAAAGAAAAAGGAGTCCAAGTTTCAATAAATGTACAGGCCTCTTAGAGTAAGTACAAGTTAGTTGCAGCAAGTTTTTCTACATTGTGAGATAAAAGAAAGACCGTAAAAACAAATCGCGACAATTTGACAACCATTACATAATATTTGCAATAAAGGCGGTGGGCCGAAAGAAATCTTTGCAATAAATCTATAATAATGTCATTTTATGACAAGCGTGCACCTTGTCAACATTTGCCCCTCCCTAATCCCTATCCCTGCTGCAATGATGCATGTCAGAGAGACAGACTGTCACTCCATCCCTTCTTTTACATTCTCTCATTCATCTTTCTTCCTTTTTCTCTCCAGCCTTGATATCCCTCATGATTCCCAGTCTACTTCTTTAGTCCAAGTAAACGATAGATGAAACAAATTTAGCTTCTTTTGCCAACAGTACATTGTTACAGCCAGTTATCGATCTTCTAGAAATGACCTCGTGTAATCAGACAAACAATACAATACAGATAGAAAAAAGACGGATACAAAAAAGACAGAAAAAGTAAAGATTCACAGAAAAACAGACGGACTTGCAGTTTTATTTTGTTTCGGGGTGCAGTGAGAGGGGGTCGAGCAAGGCAACAAAAGACATACGTATCACACTAAAGTGATATTATTTTTGTTCAAAAGTTTCCTTGGAACTTCTCCGTGCTACAAGTGCTAACATTGGTAACGAAGTTACCCCTCCCTTGCCGGCGCGCAAAGCGCACCAAACGAAGGCCGCGATGCGGCCTGAGTTAGGGGTAACAAACCCGCTTTGATTCACTTCAAAAATTAATAGCTCCTCAACCACTCAATGAAAATGCACCAAATTTTGGTATTCCCCACCAAATTGTCTGAAAATTATAATTCTGTACTCATATTTGAAAAATTATCCCCGGAACCTTGGTATAGAAATCAGTTTTAGGTGTTAATGATGAAAAAAATTTTTGAAAAAGTAGGTCAGGTATGCTTAACATCATATCAAAGATCGTGGCAAAGTTTGAAGTTTCTATCTTCAAAGGTCTGGCCATCAAAATTAAAAAGGTCTTGAAGTTGAACCATTTGTACAAAACATGTTGTAACTCAGCTTCTACTTTGCCAAATTAAACCTGGTTTGAAACACTGAACTGCTAATCTATCCCTCCGAATACGGACGAAGTTTGAAACCGCCAGCTCTATTGGCCGCTCTGCAATACTTGTTTGTGTCAAAGAAATCAGGAAAATAACGAGATTTGGTCTCGGTGTGGCCCTGTGCGCGGCTCAAACCCCTTAGGCTAGAACTATGTAGTGTAGACTACAACTTTTCAGTGCTCAGTATGACGGTTTGGGCGCGTTAAGAAAATATGGTAAGCGCTTCCGATACCTCTAAACAGAGTGTGAGGTGTCTTCGATACCAAGTGCTAACATCTGTCACCCTTGAAAGCATATCATGTATGCGTTAAACTTCATAGACCCCGATAATCATGGTTTGAATTTTGAAACACCGGAACAATTGAACAAGTTTAGCTCACATTTTTGATGGCTATCTCTGTCTCCCGCTTGATAGTACATAATGACAAAAACCCATACAACAGCACCTTCAAAATGTGCCAAGAGAGAGAGAGAGAGAGAGAGAGAGAGAGAGAGAGAGAGAGAGAGAGAGAGAGAGAGAGAGAGAGAGAGAGAGAGAGAGAGAGATAGATAGAGCGAGAGAGAGAGAGAGAGATAGAGAGAGAGAGAGAGAGAGAGAGAGAGAGAGAGAGAGAGAGAGAGAGAGAGAGAGAGATAGAGAGAGAGAGAGAGAGAGAGAGAGAGAGAGAGAGAGAGAGAGAGAGATATGGAGATAGAGAGATAGAGAGAGCGAGTGAGAGGGAGAAAGAGAGATATAGGGAGATAGAGAGAGAAGAGGGAGAGATAAAGGTATCGTATCTTGTTGACAATGATGTACATTCACTCCCACTCACTGCAGTGATTCGGAGAACCACACTGCACACAGCCAGCTCACTCACAAATCACAATAGCCGCATGTAGCGATCCATATAGCATAGGAACCAGGCTCAGTGGAGAGCCACACTGCAGCACACTGCCGCATGTAGCGATCCAAATAGGAACCAGGCTCAGTGCTTCAGTGTTCAACTTCCCGGATATCATTCTCTCTGTACTGGATTGCTGGAACCCCTTTACTACTGCTGTAGTATGGAGTAGTTAAAGAGCGGCAAAGAAGAATAAGAAGATCACGTGCTCACTCTACTTCCCCCTCTACACTCATACACCACCAGTCGAGCTGCTGCTACTGCAGGGGGGGTCACTACAGCGTGTACAATTGCACCACCTCTCCAATTAAGAGAGATTGTAGTGGCCAAAAGGTAATGAGGCGCATGGGTAGTAGCAGAAATACTTTCGAAGTCGCCGTTATTTCATCCTACTACCATTCCAATTATTGTAATGCTTTAGTACTGTACTTTACCACTCAAGACTCGGTAAGAGTTTTAAAAGGCTTTGATAAAATGAATTTATTCGAAATATATTCAACATAACCACCATTATATGGAAAGCATTTAGCGTCGAAATACAGGTTTTATATCGGTATAATAGTTACCCCCCCCCCCTTTACCCTTGCGCAACCTGCCGTCACAGCTCTACACGGAAAGTGGAGCAGCTTTACAACGCGAGGTGGGGATAAAACTAGGGGTGTGGCTATATTCAGAATAAAGCTGACAAACTGGAAAATTAGTTTGTGTAATGTAATGGGACATGTAAAATTAGTGAAATGTACCATGTATAACACGGGGAGAAACCCAGGGGGCTGACCCTTTTCTAGTGTATTGGACCTAAGTGTCCAAACCTAATTAATAAACGTACCAATTTGAGGGTTTTTGATGCAGGCAAGAGGAGACCATATCGTTACCTCTCCCATGATTATGTAGAATCAAACCAGTCTACATTCTATAGGGGGTATTGGTAATCAGTCAAATTACAATCATTAGGATTTTCTACATATATAATACATTGGACACAGTGGGGGAGGGACATTTATGTTTTTCCAGGCTTTATCAATGTCGACATGCAGTTTTGATGAACTAGATTTGGGCGTCGGCTGTATTTGGAATTGAGCCAAAATAAGAAGAACTGCTACTGAACTATAGTTGCTGGTAATCGATCACACATTACATCAAACTGAGTCGCCTGTCTGAGCTATACATAAAGTATGAACAATTCAAATATCAACGCCCTCAACGGTTAAAATGTTGATGAGACGAAAGGGGCGTGCTTAGATCTCATAATAACTTTATAGACTCATTAAGCTTATACTAGCTGAGAGAGAGAGAGAGAGAGAGAGAGAGAGAGAGAGAGATATTATGTTCATTTGAAGTTGCACAATCCCCTGGTATACCTAGCTACCACCCAATTCACTGTGTCAATGTGATGAAGAGTGTCAGCTAAAATAACTTTCTAAGAACTGTTGACTATCACACAGAGCAACAATTCTTGGTAAGACAGTAAGATAGATGAATTCTTCTTCTTAAATTGTGTACCCAATGGTGAGCACTGAGCTGCCTTCAGCTACATGGTTAAGAATTCAGACAGCACCTGATGATTAAATTGGTCGGTCACCACTTAGTCCTCAAATTACCATTCGCCTTGGTGACGCAGTCACCCTTACAACTCGTGCGTGAAGCGCGATAAAACAACTCGTTGTAAGAGAGGCACCACCAACCATTCGCCAGCATCGTGTCGCCACTCGCCATACCCCATGGAGAGCAGAAGGGCTGGGGACGAAGTACATAGTAAAAACTTGGCATGAGCTGCAACGCAGATACACTCATACACAGTGAGGGTCGCGGGATGTGCATCATTTCATGCAGCTCAAGATTGAGCATATGTCATATTGGTAAATATATCTGGGCGATGTCTGGACGACGTCAGCAGCAAGTCGCTATTCACTACCCCAACACCGATTGGCTTAGTTGATTGATGTCCAGGCCCCTTTACTTTGGTACGGGATAAGGCAGCGCTTTTCAATTGACTTGGCCTACGCTGCAGTCCCTCTTAACCCTATCAAGGAGCTGGGAAGGTCGGGGGATTGGCATATTCTGTATTCAGTATTCTACAGACAAATACTCACTAGAATGCACTAATAATTCAACACTTAACAAAGAGTTTAAGTTAACTTGTAAACTGTTTAACGTTTCCACGCTGCTGCAAACGCTGCTGGCCCTATTTGGAACACACTTCCGCAGTCTGCGTCACGTAGTGGGATACGGCAGCGCTTTTCAACCGAGTCGGGAATCCCGGCCTGGCCAGGCAGGCGCCAATACGATCTGGGTGTTTGGGAAGCCTGTTTACAGGTGCACGCTGGCCGCTGCCAAAAAAGTACCCTGCACTAAAACGGCTCCAACCGCCAAACCACTCAACCGTTTTGGCTAATTCAACGTTTATCTGATAGGAAATGTCAAGTACTAACCCCAACCCAAACCCAGCCCTAACCTTAACCCTACTTTAACCCTAAACTTCAACTTTCAAACTTTTCAACACTACTTTAAACAAATTAATTTGAGGTGCGGCATCCTCCACCTCAAATGATTTCAGAAGATATGTCCTCTACAAATACAACTGAGGAACAACTGCGGATAATCTCGGAGCTGGTAGCTGAAGCGGATACCCCTGTCAAGGAGGTGCTCCAAGCCTATGATCCTGAGTTAACCTATGAGGAGATGCTACCGAAGATCGAAACACTCCCTGTAAGTGACCTAGAGGCTACTGCAGCTTTCCTCGGACAAGAGGTGACATGTGTGACTGGAGCGAAAAAATACCACTCAGAGAGAACACTGTCAGACTGGATTATCATGAGGACTGAGGCTCTCTTTCCCCAAACATGTAGAGAGTGTAGTGAATCCTATACGGTGAAAAGGACTGATACACCCCCTGTTCGGTGTAACTATTGCGATGCTGGACTTCACAACTGTGCGGCTATCCTTGCTGAAGCTGGGAACACAACCAACACAAGGAGCCGAATATGGATGTGCAACGACTGTGTCTCAAAACATACTATTGAGAGGTTCAACAGTCACCTACCTGAGGGAGGTCCTCCAAACCCTACTCTTAATTCAACTCGACGCAGTTCAAATAGAGAGGTATTGGACAGAAGGACCAGTCAGCCTGCTGGCGGACGGAACGATCTTGCTGGCAGAAGGAATAATGGCCCACCTACCGGTGGAGATACAGGGTCGGACACGGAGGTTTGTAAATTCTACCTGCAGAGGAGATGCCGACACGGCAAAAACGGAACCGCCAGGGTTGGAAACAGAACCTGCCCAAAAGCCCACCCCACCCTGTGTAAAAAGTTCTGTAACTATGGAACCATGAGGAGATTTGGATGTAATACTGAAAATTGCAACCTATTTCATCCTCCCCTCTGTAAGAACTCAGAGTTACGTCACCAGTGCTTTAAACAAAACTGCATGAAGCAACATCTAAAAGATACTCAGCGGAGCCCGCCTTTTAGAGTTGATGAAGCACCCCGGAACACTGGTTTAAATGCTCGGAATGATCGTGACAGAAACCAATCCTCTCGGAGCAGGGGTGCAAACCAAGCACCTCCAAATGAACCAGGAATCTGGTCGTCTGAGCCAACTAGGGATAGGATACCAAGCAGATCCCAATGGCCTCAGGATCAGAACAGGGGCACGAGGCCTGACCCAGACCCGGCTTTTTTAGACGCCATCATCGACCGTCTCAGGGACTCTATAGCCGGGATAGTGAGGATGGAAATGAGGAATCGCCCGGAGCGGGAGCCCGACCAACAGCACTACAGCTCCCAGCCGACCCAACTCCCGCCAGGAATGGGCAACACATACAGTCCTCATCATCAGAGGGACAGACGGTCTTACTAAATACAGCAGGACCCTCAGTTCCCAGTAATCTCTCAAAACTGTTGCTTCTAAACGCCCGTAGCCTGAACCCGTCTGCGGGCAGTGAGGCAAGGTTCAAACTGGAGAACTTGAAGGACACCATTATGAACTCAAATATTCCTGTCATGGCTGCAGCCATCACGGAAACTTGGTGGCGGGCAGAATACTCGGACGCACAGGTTAATATTCCTGGTTTTTCTGTCATCCGCAGCGATCGGGAAGGTAGGGTTGGGGGTGGCTGTGCCCTCTATCTCCACTCATCGGTGACCCCTTCCGATCAGATCACATTTTCAGATGAAAGCAACAGTGTTGTGGCGGTATACATTCCAAACATGAACTGTATTATCTCGTCAGTTTACAGGGCTCCCACAGTGCCTGTGAACCTAGTTCTTGGGATTTTGGAGGAATTTATCTCACGTCACTCGTGTGAAGATTGTCCTCCAGATGTGTTTACGCTTGGTGACTTTAACATGCCTCAGGTAAACTGGACATCAGTATCAGCGGATCAGGGAAATGCTCTGGTTGACTTTGCTGAGAGAAATTTCCTTACCCAGTTGGTTACAGAGCCTACTAGAGGACGGAACATTTTAGACATTGTACTTACAAACAGGGTGGATTATGTTTTTGACACCGATGTATCAGCCACCCAGATGTCGGACCACTCCATGGTGTCTTGTGTCCTCGGAATCGGGATCCACCAGTCCAAAACAGAACGTGCAGCAGCTGGAAAAGGATTCAAGGCCCTTGACTACCACAACGCAGATTTTACTGCTGCAGGAGAGGAGCTGAGCAGTATTGATTGGGACACACTCCTATCCTCTTGTACTTCAGACGATGATGGCCACTCAATTGTGCAGTGTATCAGAGAGAAGATACTAGAGGTATTTGAAAAACACAGCAAGAGAAAGAGGTTTGGTACCCAGAGAAAGAGAGATCCCTACCTGAGAAGACTGAAAAGGAGGCAGAAAAAGCTGAACTCTCGGATGAAACTGGCCAAGCAGAGATGCTCACACCAGTCCCTCATCGATAAACTCGAACGCAAGATAGACAAGACAGCCGATAAGATTAAGGCGTACTTGTTAGGCCTGCTGGAAGTAAAGGAGAGGAAAGCCATTGACACTATCAAATCAAATTCACGGTTTTTCTGGTCCTTTGTCAACAAGCACCGAAAAATCAAATCGAGTGTGGCTCCACTCCTGAGACCTGATGGTACAGTGACTGATGACCCTCTGGAAAAGTCAAATATTCTCCAGTCGCAATATGTAGGAGTATTCAGTGATCCGTCCATGTGCTCGGTTGAGGAGGCTATCAAGGACATTCCTTCTACGACCTGCACGCTAGATGAACTTGACTTCACCCCTGGTTGTATTGAAGCTGCACTGGCTGAATTGGACCCCTACGCTGGAGCACCTTCAGATGACATACCTGCGGTTATACTATCAAAGTGCCGGAAACAGCTAGCATACCCACTTTGGTTGCTCTGGAACCGTTCATTCACTGAGGGTGTTGTACCAGGTTGTCTCAAACGGCAACAGGTGACCCCAATTTTCAAAAAGGGTTCAAAGATGGAGGCTAAAAACTATCGCCCTGTTGCCCTCACATCCCATATGATAAAAACTTTTGAAAGGGTTGTGAGGAACAAAGTTGTGGATCACCTGGAGGGAAATGGAATCTTCAATGATGGTCAGCACGGCTTTCGGAGAAATAGGAGTTGTCTGACCCATCTTTTGAACCACTATGACAACATCATGCGTGAACTGAATAACGGTCTGGAAGTGGACGTTGTTTATTTGGATATGGAGAAGGCGTTCGATAAAGTCGATATCAAGGTTTTATTGGGCAAGCTTGAGAAGTATGGTATACGTGGAAGACTTCTCCGCTGGATAAGTGACTTTCTTTCAGCTAGAATACAGACAGTAGTGGTGGATGGAGTTCAGTCTCGGCCGGAACTCGTCATTAGTGGAGTCCCCCAGGGCACTGTTCTTGGCCCGCTTCTGTTCTTGGTTTATATGATAGACATTGAATCACTTCTTGCTGGAACAGTCCTAACTTTTGCAGATGACTCCAAGCTGTGAAAAGCGATCAGGTCACTCAACGACAGAGATAACCTGCAGCTGAGTCTTAATGAATTTGGACGTTGGGCTTCAGACAACAATATGTCACTCCATCAGGATAAGTTTGAGGTGATAAATTATACACTTCGCTCCACCCAACTCCTGAGGGAGCTTCCTTTCTCCACTGACAATTATCTTTACAATGGTCCCGGAGGCGAGGCAATATCACCAAGTTTCACTGTGAGAGATCTAGGGGTCCTTGTATCTGCAGACTGCACTTGGTCAGAACACATAGGCAGCATTACTGCCAAGGCTAGACGCATGAGTGGCTGGGCACTTAGTGTATTTCGGGATAGATCCGATGATACTATGCTAACGTTACTGAAGTCCATCATTAGGCCTCAGGTGGAGTACTGTTGTCCATTATGGAGCCCGGTGAAAAAGTCTGATATCGCCCTGGTTGAAGAGGCTCAAAGACACTTCACACGTAGGATTGAGAGCTGTTCCGGCATGGGGTACTGGGATCGGCTCCAACATCTTGGTATCTTGTCCCTCCAGCGGCGTCGTGAGCGATACATGATTATCCATGTCTGGAAGGTTCTTCATGAGGTAGTTCCAAACGGCACGGGTCTCCTGTTTACTGAGCACACCCGTCTTGGTACCAGAGCATTGGTCCCCCGCTACAATTACCTCGCTCAAAAATCCATATCTGGCCCTTATGACTCATCATTCGGTGTTAGAGGAGCACAGTTGTGGAATTCCCTACCCCGTGCAGTGAGAGAGGCAACATCACTGCTCGAGTTGAAACAGTCCCTTGGGTCCTACTTAACCACCATCCCCGACCAGCCACCTGTCCGCGGTTACCGGGTGGAGCACAGTAACTCCTTGATTGATTGGAGAAATGACCCCAGTGTGTTTAAAGAGATGGGCGAATCATAGAAATGTGTTTTGCTTTTCATTGTCATTTGGCTGATACATATAACCTGCTGACTTTCCATGTCATCTGAGTGTTGGCTCCTTTTGAGCTAAAGCTTTGTGTACAATACTAAATTTATTTACGAATGTTTACGAATGTTTACGAATGTCTAACCCTAAAAACCGCGAGTGCTGTCACTCCAAACAGTAAACACCCAGATTTTAACTTTGGCCAGGCAGAAAAAAACTGAAAATGCGTTTTCGCCGAATTTTGTGCTGCAAACTTGACTGAATTAAGCGCCATAGCACGGCCGCGGCTAAAAAATTTCCAAAAACTCTGCAAAAGGGGAGCCGCGCACAATGCGATGTAGCTCAGCTCGGTTCACCAAAACTTGAGACCTGGTTTCGAAAATGAAAAAATGAAACTTTCCTTTCGCGGTTCGCACTTCGCCGTTGAAAAGCGCTGCTTAATCACCCGATTGCGGAGTGGGACCTCATGACAAGCTACCAAAATACTTGGCTAAAACTCAAAACTAATTTGTCTTTAAATTTTGAACTTCCCTTGAAGAAGGTCGACCCTCCCCCGCCGCGCATTCATTTCAAACTTTTCAACACTACTTTAAACAAATTAATTTGAGGTGGTACCTCGTGCCCCTCAATCCCCCTGTAGAAATGTCCGGAGCACGTGATGGAGCACTAACAAGAGGTGCAGCAAAGAGGGGTGGTACACGTACCTGCCTGGGGTGCAAAGCAGAAGAACAGGACGCAGATAACACAGATGTGAGTACTGGAAGGGGTTGGTGTTGGTTGTGCGAGGGATGCTATGGTCGTGTTCAGGGCGGTTGTTGTTTACCTGAGGTTAGTAGTCCAGTTGAGGGTGGGGCGCCTACTGAGGCGGATGCTGTAGGGGTGGTTCTAAATGACGGGACCTGTGAGAAAATAGCATCGATGGTTGTTGCGGCTTGTGGGTTGAAAGTTGACTGTCTGGTCAGCAAGATAGCTGACAAACTGGTCGAATATAGTGTGGAAGGGAGTGGTTTAGAGGATAGAGTTGGGGTTGAGCGGGGTTCTTTTGCAGATGTAGCAAAAAAGCAAACGACTGGTAAGATTGTGGTGAAGAATGGAGGAGAGGGTTTTGTTGATCGTGCCTCGGAAGCCCTAAGTAAGACCCCTTTAACGTACCTTAGACAGGAGAAGGATGGGAGTGTTATCATAGCTCTTCCAGATGAAGAGACTCTGTCCTCTGCAGAAAAACGATTGACTGAAATTATCCCAGAGAATGCACAAGTTACCAAATCGGTCCGTCACCCGAAAATAACCATCAGAGACTTTCCTTTGCCATCGGCGGTTTCTGCACGGAATGCTTCTGTACGGGATGCTTCTGTACGGGATGAGCTGAATGCGAAGATCACAGAGGCCGTTAAGATAAAGAACCCTGATCTGAGAGATTTGATTGAAAGGGGTGACAAGTTCGATGTGGTATACGTAGGTAAGAGCGGAAATAGGGAAACTGCACCAGTGGGGGTGAGAGTGTCATGCGACATTAGGGACTTGCTGACACGTAAGGGACGTGTATTTATTGGAAACAGTTCCTGCAGGGTTGAAGACCGTCATTATATCCCACAGTGTTATAAATGTCAAAGGTATGGTCATAAGTCTAATGAATGTGAACAGACAAGTTATACTTGCAAGTTCTGTGCCGGATCCCATGATACCAGACGCTGTCCGGACATGTCGAGGGTTTGTTGTGCTAACTGTTTGAAATCGAGGGATACACAACTACGAGGAAGAGCATATTACCATAATGCGGGATCTTTGGATTGTCCAGTATACCTCCTCAAACTCAGGAACTCAAAAAACTAAGAAACGATAAAGGACAACTACTGAAAAACAGGACTTTGAAGGTTGGTCTGGCAAACTGCTTCTCGCTAAGGAATAAGGTGTACTCCATTATCGAGTTAATGGTTCAACATAATCTTTCCTGCTTAGCACTAACAGAGACCTGGCTCAATCAAGATGAATCGGCATTGGCTGTAGAGTTTAAAGAGTTTGGCTTTACATTGGTTAATACTGCGAGACGTAATGGGAAAAAAGGGGGAGGAGTTGGTTTCATTTTCCGGGATGACATCAAGTTTACTACTTATAACATCAAATCTACTTCATTTGAATGTACCGAGGCATTTGTAAAGGGAAGGGTAGGACTTCGCTTTTCAGTTGTCTACAGAACGGGGAATGAACATGCCCAATTCCTTACTGAGTTTAGTGACTATCTATCCTCATTCGTATCGAAAGGTGGTGTTCCTGTGATCCTTGGAGACTTTAACGTTAGGTTCCAAGATGAGGCGGATAGTTTTACAAGGAGATTTAAGGACATCATTGATTCAGAGGGTTGGTTACAACATGTGGTTGGCCCGACTCACACCAGGGGTGGAACACTAGACCTGGTACTGACAAGAAAAGACGAAGACATTGGTTTAAGTGATGTTGAGGTATATCGTTCTCCGGCTTTACCAGATCATTCCCTTGTGAGCTTCTGCCTGGAAGTTTCTGGTATAAGTTCCACATCAGACTATAGGACGGCCACTAGTCGAATGATGAAAGACTTCGATATAGAAGATCTAAGAAGTGACGTACTTGGATCGGATCTGTGTGGGGAGCTACCTGATGATTTAGATGACTGTGTAGCGCTATTCAATACTGAAACTCGATCATTCATGGACAAGAGAGCACCATATGTAACCAGAAGAGTGAAAACTAGAAATGAACAATGGTATAACCAGAACTATGATAAATGTCAGTCAGCCAAGAGGATGCGAAGGAGAAAGGAAAGAAAGTACTGGGGTAAATTGGGGAAATCAACAGATCCAATGGAGTTGTTGAATTTGTACCAGGATTATGCTGAACAAGACAAAGAGACTGAGCGGGTGTTACGGAGTGTGAGAGAAGGATTTTTTGCAGCGAAGCTAGAAGGACAGCGGCATGATCCACGGGGAACATGGCAAACCACCAACTATCTCTTGGGTAGACAGAAACCAGCGGTTGTACCTACTAACATAGCACATACGGATCTAGCTGATTCTTTTATGGCTGCTTTCAAAGGGAAGGTCGAAAAGATCTACAGTGCGATGGATAAGGAACGACAAGACTTGCCCCACTTTCAAGACCCCACTACACATTCCAACACACCGCCTGATTTCGAGTTTACAAGCATCTCTGATGAGACACTCCGAGCAACTTTATTTGACATGGGGACAAAGCATTGTGAGTTGGATCCTCTTCCCACATCATATGTGCGGAGTCTCTTTGCTGAATTATTGCCTATCCTTTCTAAAATCGTCAACTCTAGCTTAACCACGGGGGTCTTTCCTTCCGAACTCAAGACTGCTCTGATTCGACCCCTCATCAAGAAAGCTGGTCTAGATCCGGATGATCTTGGTAACTATAGACCCGTCAGTAACTTGCCTTTTCTTGGTAAACTTATCGAGAGATGTGCAGCAGATCAGTTTGTGAAGCACCTTGAAGACCATGCGTTACTGCCCAAAAACCAGTCTGCCTACCGTGCGAACAAGAGCTGTGAGACGGCGACTCTCCGCATTCTGGATGATCTACTAATGCTAACAGACGATAAATCGAAGGTTGCACTTTTACTCTTAGATATGAGTGCTGCATTCGATACTGTTAACCATTCTGTCTTGCTGCAACGACTTAAGAAGTTGTATGGGGTGAAAGGTACATCTTTAGCATGGTTTGAGAGCTATCTCACGGGCAGAACTGCGTCAGTATCGGTTGGGCAGGTTAAGTCGACTCTTACAGCAATTGGTATCGGGGTGCCTCAGGGTTCTATTTTGGGCCCTATTCTTTTTATATGCTACACTGCAGAGCTGGAATCGATTGCCTTAAGGAATGGTGTACATATTCACTTTTATGCTGATGATACCCAGATATACGCCGCTTTTTCGACTGAGAACTTTGCGGAGACCGAACGGAGACTTCGAAAGTGTGCCACGGACATTCAGTCTTGGCTAACGGCGAGCTTCCTGCGTCTCAATCCATCTAAGACTGAGATCCTGATATTATCGCCTAAAGACTCCAATACTCAAAGCTCTTTCCAGCTGGTTGAGGGCGCTGAACCTTTACCTGTTGCTACTTCTGTGAGGAATCTGGGAGTGTATTTTGATGATAGGCTATCTTTTGATGAACATGTGACCAGAATCGTCAACTCCTGTAATGCTACATTGGTGAATCTATGGAGGGTAGGAGGTAAACTTTCAAGGAAACTAAAGACTACCCTTGTGGCGAGCCTTATACACTCTAAGTTGGACTACTGTAACTCCCTGTTGACTGGTATTACGAAGAAGAATTTAGACAGACTGCAAAAGATCCAGAATGCTGCTGCAAGGTTCATTTATGGCCAGAGAAAATGGAGGGGTACTACCAACTTGAGAAAGGCACTGCACTTTCTCCCAGTAGCTGAGAGAATTGAGTTCAAAGTATGTGTACTGGTGTATAAATGTGTCAACGGTGTTGCACCTGGCTACTTATCTGACCGAATTCAAAAAAGAAAGAGGAAATCTATGAGTCTCAGAAAAGATGACGACAACCTTCTCTTGGAGACACCAAGGGCTAGGTATAAACTAAACGAAAGTGCCTTCAGTGTATGCGGCCCAAAGTTTTGGAACCAATTGCCAAGAAGACTTAGATCTGCTGAATCCTTAAACAGTTTTAAAAGAGATCTGAAGACGCATCTGTTTGGAAAGGCATTTGGGTAGTTTTGGCGTTAGAAGTCTTCTGTGTGGGTTGTGGTTTGTTTTATGTCCTGGCGTTTGTGTTAGGCTTTGATTGCATCGGGGGTTTGTAGTGTGGTCTTCCGGTGGAGTCTGTGAAGTGGTGGTGGGGTCTGTGAAGTGGTGGTGGTGTCTGTGAAGTGGTGGTGAGGTCTGTGAAGTGGTGGTGGAGTCTGTGAAGTGGTGGTGAAGTTTGTGAAGTGGTGGTGGAGTCTGTGAAGTGGCGGTGGAGTCTGTGAAGTGGTGGTGGAGTCTGTAAAGTGGTGGTGAAGTATGTGAAGTGGTGGTGTAGCATGTGATGTGGTGGTAGGGTCTTTGAAGTGGTGCCTCTTTTGGCTTTGAAGTGAGGCTGTGGGAAAGGCTGTGTTGTGGTGAAGTCTCGGATGGGAGGTCTTTCCTTTTACGTCCTACATTCCTCTACAGTGCTACATTCCTTTCATTACTACATTCCTATTTTGACTACATCCCCTATAACTACATCATCATCTGAAGTCCTTTCCTCCAACATATGAGTAAAGTAGGGGTCTGATATCATGTCAAGAGTGTCGAGTTTTTTGAGTATATTTTCTGGTTGTATTGTGACAGTGTGTTTTGAGTTTCTTTCCTTTCTGGCTAGAGTAGAGTCATAGGTTCTTTGAGCGAGCGAGTGAACCAGCCTGAACAATGTTCAGTGAACATCACGGAGGGTATTACGTTCTCGAAGACTTCAAGACGATAAACATACATGGACTTTATACGAGTGTGTTTGGAGAATAGACTCTAGAGTTTCTAAGTTGGGCAGCTCTTAACTTTATATCTTCTCTATCCTAGTTACTTTAAAATTACTTTAAATTAGAACCTAAATACTTACGTCTAGTACAGTTATCTATCTTACAGCTTACTATATTTAGCTTAACGTTTTTTCGTACATTAAATTTTAAACCCAACCGCATTAATTAACTTATTATGACTGGCTATTGCACTGGTCTCCTGCCTTTTTTATTTTTTACCGCTCTAATTAATTAATTTATTAACAGCTTTGTATTTAACCTATCTGACTGACCTCTGGTCTCTTGCTTTTTATTTTTCTACCTCGTTATTCATTAATTTATTACCAGCTTCTTTAGAATTTTCCATAGGCCATTTATTAGATCATAACCTTATATAGCAATTATATGGTTAGTGTGTATTACCTTATCGGTTATCCTGTTACAGTTACTTTATCCATTAACTAATTACTTAGCTATTCGCCTCCTTTTTAGATCACTAGCCTTTTACTTGAATTAATTATTAACTATACTACTTACTTAGTATTTACACTATGTACTTATTAATCAACAGTTAATTATTTAACTAGTTAATTATCTAACGAGTTAATTATCAATTATCTAACTAGTTAATTTCTCAATTATCTAACTACATACTTAATCACTCAATTAATTAATTACGCTATTTCCTAATTATATATTTTATAACCCTTATTTTCTACATACATTTATATATATTATATCGAATGACTGCCGACGGTTTTTTTAGGCCTTTAGGATCTTATAATCCTATAAGAGCCGCTTTAGAAGGCTTGTTAGTGGTGGGTGCGTTGCTTCAATCGACTGATTGAAACGGCGTCCTCCTAGCACTAACAATGCATAGGCCCAAAAGCGGGATATAAATTATAATTGTATTTGTATTTGTATTTGCATGAAACTTGAAACTTGAAATATAATGAAGGCTATCAACAGTACATGATACATCAACAGTACATGACCAATGACCATCTCTCAAGAACGCACATTTAATATAACTGACTTTATTTAACAGTACAAAAGTTCGATTAATACTTAATAGTTAAATAAAAATTGGGATACTGGACTGGAAAACGTTAAAATCTGGGTGCCTTTCATTGCTAACAATTCGTAGTTTTAGCGCGCACGACGAGTTAGAGCTATCCGTTAGGGTCTGGTTAGGGTTTGGTTTGGGGTTATCGGTTAGGGCTATCGATTCTCTAACAGATGCCGTTTAGTTTACTCAAATTGGCCATGTGGTTGCGTGGCTATAGCCGTTTGAAAAAAGTCGGTCTAAGTGTACTCTTTTGGTAGCGCGCACCTGTAAACAGGCTCCAAGGCACCCAGATTATAATCGCGCCCTACTGGACTAGATAGTTCATAGTTATGAGAATTGGTTTTGTGCGAACGGAGAAAAATGGGGTTGACACTTTTACTTTTTTCCTGAAATCAATGTACAGTGTACACCCCATTATTTTAGGGCTGGTAGGGTTTGGATTCCATTATGGCTCTCCTCTAGACCCACATGGTTAACCACTTCCTGAAAAAAACGGCTGGGATCTAGACCTTGCCAGCGGGCACACTTGTTATAGATACAGGAAACTTATGCAGCTATTTTTCAAAAAGTTATGGGGGTTTACATAATATTTTTTGACCAAAAATGTTTTAATTTCATTTAAGGTTTTCATGGCTTCCTAAAGATGTTGGACGGATGAGTTTTGAAGAGATCCCTCCGTGGGAGCCGTTACCTCCTAAGGTGCCATACATCGATGAACTAAAACAGGCAATACACGCAGTATACAAACACCCAGATAAAGCTAGTCGGTCTCAAGCGGAGACATGGCTGCTGCAACAACGCAACCTCCCTACTGCGTGGCATGTTTCATGGACTTTGTTGCAGCCAGACTGCACCGTTGAAGAACAATATTTTGGCGCACACTTTCTCCATCATCAAATTTCCCAGAGATGGGCCCTGATAAACATCGACCATTTCCAACGACTCCTTCAGACGCTCTTTCAGAAATTAGTTGACTATAAAAAAGGTCCGACGATTGTGCGTACCAGACTGCTCGTTGCTGTAGCCTCATTTGTCCTTCACTCCCTCCAAGGTCCTTGGCCTGGTGCGATTATGCATGCTGTCAATTATCTTCGACAATTGGGTGCACATGATCTTGCCCTTCACATTCTTGTTTTAATTCCGGAGGAGTTTTCCTCGCTCACACTCACCGCTCAATCCAGGGGCACTATCAGAATCCAAGCAAGTGAAGCAGTTGGGGAGGTACTTCAGTTTGTTGGGGAGTGTCAGGAAAACCCGGAACTAAAAGAAACTGCCATGAAAGCGTTCAGTAGCTGGGTAACGTTTGAGTTGCCGGTTCAACAGGCCTGCCCAATTTTGGAGAAAATGTTTGTTGAAATTTCCAATCCTGCCCTGTTCGACCTTGTCGTGGATTGCACGGTCAACTTTCTTCGTCAGCCGAGTGCCCTTTCCTACCCAAACACAATCTGGCAGGTAATTGGGATGGTGGCTCAACTTCAACGGACCCTGGGGGAGGCGATACAGTCAGATGACATGAGCACATGTCAGGGAATCTGCCAGATACTGTTGGCAATAACGGAAACTTATACGAAGTTGCTATTGAACACATCAAGGGAGGATCGGATAGCCTTGGTTCAGTGTCTTATCTCTATGGTACTCGAGTGTACGGGTGTACAAGGACACTATCCAGTGGATGAGAGCTTTAGTGATACAACCCTGCAGTTTTGGTTTAATTTTGGTGATGATATCGTTTCAGAGGAAGCTGATCACAGTAAACGACTTCTCGTCATGTATGGAAGTGTGTTTAAAAAGTTAACTGAAATCCTGATCCGAAAGATCGCATACCCGTCTGATAACGACTGGCAGATGTGGAGCGAGGATCAGCGAGCAGAGTTTGAGAGTTACAGAAAGGAGGTTGGAGATACGATACTTTTTGTACATTCATTTGTGCCAGACTGTATCTCGGTCTTGGTTGGAGAATACATGTCGTGCAGGACACTGGGGACGTCCTGGCAGAAAATAGAGGCAACACTTTACATGTTCAGAAGTGTAGCAGAAACAATTCACGACAACTCTACAACATCCAAAGAAGATGCTACTGATTCAACAAAGATAATCTCAGCTGTGATCGAATCACTACCAAGTCTCCCTGAACATCCCAAAATAGCTCGAACTGCTCTATTACTGTGTGGAGCGTACAGTGAGTGGTTACGAAATCACACAGACCAGCTCCTCCCCGCTGTTCGAGTACTACTGGCAAGTGTGAATGATCCAAACCTGTCTCCCTCAGCTGTCATGGCGTTCCGTGATCTCTGTATCGAGTGTACGGACGTGCTGGCTACGGAAATTATCGCCCTTTCGGAATCATTCCCCGCTGTTTACAGCAATCCTCAGATCAAAAACCGAGAGAAGATCCGGTTGTGTTGGTCGTTGTGTACGCTCAGCTCAGAGCTCCCCATCACCGATCTGTACCAGTACCTAAAGCAGCTGCTCTCACCTAGTTTGGAGCAGTTGCATCACTACGCTCAAATTGAGCCCCAGAAAGAACTGAAAAACAAGCTCAGGCTGGAGATAGGAATTGTAAATGCAGCTTTCCATGGCGTTAACATTCCTCAAACATGGCCTGAACCACTTCTCCAGCTCCTCAATGAGATATGGGACACGCTCAGGTCAATCCTGGCCAAGTGGGCTCACGATGAGGTCATCATTGAGGAACTGACCAATTTCTACTCAAGGGCAATAAACACCCTGGGACCTCTGTTTGATCCTCACCTGGATGCCTTATTGTCCATGTTGTGCGAGTGTTATGATCACCACCAACACGCCTGTTTACTGGAAAGTGGTGCCCAGGGTCTCGTCAATATCTATGGCCAGAAACGCCCCGAGGTCATTGCGGCCATGATGCAGCGACTCAGTAACACAACATTCGGCCTCTTTACTAGGAGCATGTCCGATCACCCAGATCTCGTCCAGGCCTTCTTCTCTCTCCACCTCACTGCCTTGAGGTGTGCACCTGAGATAGTGTACCGGCCGGAGAGTAACTGCAGGGCGGTACTTCGTGCGGCAATGGCAGCCATTACCATGCAGGAGTACCATACTGTAAAGGAGGTCAGTAGATGGATGGTGCAGTTCATATCCCACTACTCCCTGAACGAGGAGGTGGCCGATGCGATATCATCTCAGTTTAAACTCCTTGTTGTAGAGCTGGTTCGCGGTATTGGAACCGCTGCTCCTTCGTCTACTGTTGAGTTTCTGGGTGATGTGTTTGTACCTCTCTGTCGGTCTTGTCCTGATCTCCTGCGGGAAACCCTCAATTCAATTCTGTCCGAGGCTGATTTCCCCTCAAAGCACATTTCACGAGAGGAAAAAGACCGATTTGCGAGTTCTGTGATGCGGTTTTCGCACCAAAAACGGAAATTAAAGACATTGATTAAAGAGTTTTCATTGGTGTGTCGTGGGTATAATGTTCAGGCTGTTCGGTAGTATTTGAAGAGCGGGGTTAGGGAGAGTGTAAAATCAGGGTTCTATTTTGGGGGGCATACTTTCAACTTTGTATTTGATGTGTATCAGTTCAGTTTGTTATTTATTCAACACTTTTATAATTCTGTGCCGTTTTAATTTATTTTAATTTGGTTGATCCGCCAAACTATCTCTATCATGTTGATAATATTCTTTTTCTCATCGGCCACTTCCCATTAGCTGTGCTCCAAGATGAGCAAAGACGATGAGTATGATTATCTTTTCAAAGGTAAGTTACAAATAAACTTTGTTTCAGTTTTCCACATCCACAACTCCTTTCCGCTTTCAAGTTTCAATTTGAATTCTTTTTCTAACACAGTTCTCCCAATACAGTTGTCCTCATCGGTGACAGTGGTGTAGGAAAGTCGAACCTCCTCTCGCGATTTACGCGGAACGAATTCAGCTTAGAGAGCAAGAGTACAATAGGAGTAGAATTTGCCACGAGGTCCATTGATGTTGACACCAAAACCATCAAAGCACAAATCTGGGATACAGGTAATAACCGTAACATAAATATATTTCACTTGTTTCTTTTCTTTCTCTTTATCTGTGAAATGATTATTTCATTTTAACATTTGTTTTGGAAATTGGAAAGAAATGAACGTGCCTCTTCGTGCCCTCTGCAAATCTTGTTACACAAAGATCTCTATTATATCTCCCTCTCCCCCTTCTCTCTCTCCTATCCTTCTCTATCTCTCTCTCTTCACTATTTTGAGATGTTGTTACAGAGGGGTGTTATATATATTGTAACAAGTGAACTCTAACTCATCTCTTTGTGCGGCCATCTGCTGGTTAGGTACATGGTGTAACACAATCTTCGTCGACCACTGTGTCTCTTTTACTCATGGTAGGGAGATAGTGAGAGCGGATATATATAGAGAGGAAGGAGGAGATAGAATAAATAGATCGAAGGAGGGAGAGAGAGGAGAGAGATAGAGCGAGGGAGATAAAGAGATAGAGAGAGTGTGTGGGAATAAGATGATAAAGGACAACATTTCATTTTATCATCAACCAGGTCACATTCGATTTTCTCCTATCCTCACATAGTGTTACTTGACTCCACTACCAATTACTTCCCTATGAATTCGATACCTGGGTTTCGTACAATTCAGTTTCCTCCTCCTCATCTCTCTCCCAGCTTCTTCTCTTTCTCTCTCTCTTTTTCTCTCTCTCTCTCTCTCTCTCTTTCTCTCTCTTTCAGGTAGGGTGATGTGTGTTACACGCATTTTAATGCATTTCCGGTTTGGGTTATTGCCAAGCGGCAATTAATTAAACCCGAATATTATTCCTCCTCTAAGTAGTTACAAATTATTATTATGTGGCAACTTAGTCGCGTCTACCACGGTGCATTTTTTAGAACATTCATTCTGAAAGGGAGTGTATTTCTTTATCATTTGTCATGTTCTACTCAGGTTTCCTTTCTCATCTCTCGTGTATATGCCTGCGGGCCTGCCACATAGCATATTGTGCCTAAACAGTAAATACTACGAATAACGGCTGTACACATGTTTACACTCCTCTACTTCCCTTTTTCTCTCTCTCTCTCTCTCTCTCTCTTCTACTTTTTCTTTCGCTTTCTCTCACTTTCTCTGCCCCCACTTTCAAGAACAATATAATAATGCGAGAGATTTTCAGATTTCATTGCTTGCAATAATCACGATCGTCTCAATACACTACATAGTGTAAAATATATGTGGAGGGAAGAAGCAATTATATTGCTGCACAGTCTGTAATCGTTATGTGGGGAAATGCTACTGTACCGTTTACTTATTCAATAGCTCTCCCCTGAATATTTCACCACAGTATATTATGTAGTATAAATTATAAAACTGTCACCGCTACATGTTCTATTAACCACCCATTTCCTCTCCTTATAAGGCCAAACTGCCACTTAGACTGCCCATATTTCTCGTATTTTCAAGAGCTGCTCGGAGACAGCTGTCATGAAAGCCTAACCAATTCTCGAAATAAACCTACCACAATTTCATCTCACAAGAAGTCCCTAATATTCACTCCTTACTTTACATCACAGAAGTGAATGATTCATTTTGCTAACACTCTCTTTTCCCTCCTCTACAGCGGGTCAGGAGCGATATCGGGCAATCACAAGTGCCTACTACAGGGGCGCTGTTGGGGCCCTCCTAGTATATGACATTGCCAAACATTTGACCTACGAGAATGTTGAGAGGTGGTTGAAGGAGTTGAGGGACCACGCTGATGCAAATATTGTGATAATGTTGGTAGGGAACAAGAGCGATTTGAGGCACCTCAGAGCTGTTACTACAGACGAAGCCAAGGGTTTCGCAGGTTAGAATTGTATTTATTATTTGAGTTTTATTATTTGTCGTTTATGTTACGGTTCGTGGGAAATTGTTAATTTGTACTGTGTGTTATAAACTGGGTGATGAGTTATAGAAAAAATGATGTAACATCGTGTTATAGCGGTGTGTGTGTGTATAGCAATCCTTAATATGTTAGCATGTCATGTGTCCAAATACCTTTTTTACATTCCGTTAGTTACCCCAGATCTGGTTACCCCCGCTAGTTACCTGCCCCATACATATGAGGGGATCATTATTCAGTTTTCTAACTCCATCTCTTTCCTTTCCAGAGAGGAACAACTTATCGTTTATTGAGACATCAGCCTTGGATAGTAGCAATGTTGAAACAGCTTTCACTAACATCTTGACAGGTAACACAAGCAATATATGTATCTACTCTTAGTCAAAATTTGCCAGTCTGTCAGTATATATTAGAGCGTGTAGTAGTCAGAGAGAGGGGGAGTCATTGGCAAATAGCATTATGGTAAGGAAACGCAGGCTCGCGAAATTCTCCCTCCTTGTGTGTGTGTAGCGGTGTAGGGTTGAAAAATAAACACTCTCCGCCACTTCCTTGCCGCAGTGCAGCTCCCTTGTCGTGTGTGCCGCACGGCTAATTTCACAGCTCTTGGCAGTGGTTGTGCAGGAGGAGAGATGGGGCGTGACTTTACGTAGCGCGCGAGATGTTCCAACCAAGACTAATAGGGGTGGTGTGAGTGCGTGGGTGAGAAGACGCGCGCACCGTCTCTGACAACAGAAGAAGGATGTGTGACAGTGTGATCTCTCGTCACACCGTGTGACAAATGTGGAAGGTATTGTGTGACAAATGGGGTAGAATTAAGTAAGGTCTGGAGACAAGTTAGCAATTTTAATCTCGCGTTTCTAAGATCTGAATTCCGTTATAAGCGCTCTGTGAGTTTCTACTTCCTTGCTTTATTACTAATGCGTGCTCGTGTGATATCACTGCGTGCAATGGTAGTGATCTAACCTCCTCCCCCCCCCCCCCTCTCTCTCTCTCTCTCTCTCTCTCTAACGGTCCCTCTCCTTCCCTCTTCTGTATATGTTCCGAACTCTCCCTCAGCTTCCTATATTCACCCTTTCCTTGTTTCATGTCCTTCACTATGCAGAGACCGGAGAGATTCGAAATAACCCCCCTAACTAACCCTTCCATTCCCCTAACTAACCCCTTCCATTCCCCTAACTAACCCCTTCCATTCCCCTAACTAACCCCTTCCATTCCCCTAACTAACCCCTTCCATTCCCCTAACTAACCCCTTCCATTCCCCTAACTAACCCCTTCCATTCCCCTAACTAACCCCTTCCATTCCCCTAACTAACCCCTTCCATTCCCCTAACTAACCCCTTCCATTCCCCTAACTAACCCCTTCCATTCCCCTAACTAACCCCTTCCATTCCCCTAACTAACCCCTTCCATTCCCCTAACTAACCCCTTCCATTCCCCTAACTAACCCCTTCCATTCCCCTAACTAACCCCTTCCATTCCCCTAACTAACCCCTTCCATTCCCCTAACTAACCCCTTCCATTCCCCTAACTAACCCCTTCCATTCCCCTAACTAACCCCTTCCATTCCCCTAACTAACCCCTTCCATTCCCCTAACTAACCCCTTCCATTCCCCTAACTAACCCCTTCCATTCCCCTAACTAACCCCTTCCATTCCCCTAACTAACCCCTTCCATTCCCCTAACTAACCCCTTCCATTCCCCTAACTAACCCCTTCCATTCCCCTAACTAACCCCTTCCATTCCCCTAACTAACCCCTTCCATTCCCCTAACTAACCCCTTCCATTCCCCTAACTAACCCCTTCCATTCCCCTAACTAACCCCTTCCATTCCCCTAACTAACCCCTTCCATTCCCCTAACTAACCCCTTCCATTCCCCTAACTAACCCCTTCCATTCCCCTAACTAACCCCTTCCATTCCCCTAACTAACCCCTTCCATTCCCCTAACTAACCCCTTCCATTCCCCTAACTAACCCCTTCCATTCCCCTAACTAACCCCTTCCATTCCCCTAACTAACCCCTTCCATTCCCCTAACTAACCCCTTCCATTCCCCTAACTAACCCCTTCCATTCCCCTAACTAACCCCTTCCATTCCCCTAACTAACCCCTTCCATTCCCCTAACTAACCCCTTCCATTCCCCTAACTAACCCCTTCCATTCCCCTAACTAACCCCTTCCATTCCCCTAACTAACCCCTTCCATTCCCCTAACTAACCCCTTCCATTCCCCTAACTAACCCCTTCCATTCCCCTAACTAACCCCTTCCATTCCCCTAACTAACCCCTTCCATTCCCCTAACTAACCCCTTCCATTCCCCTAACTAACCCCTTCCATTCCCCTAACTAACCCCTTCCATTCCCCTAACTAACCCCTTCCATTCCCCTAACTAACCCCTTCCATTCCCCTAACTAACCCCTTCCATTCCCCTAACTAACCCCTTCCATTCCCCTAACTAACCCCTTCCATTCCCCTAACTAACCCCTTCCATTCCCCTAACTAACCCCTTCCATTCCCCTAACTAACCCCTTCCATTCCCCTAACTAACCCCTTCCATTCCCCTAACTAACCCCTTCCATTCCCCTAACTAACCCCTTCCATTCCCCTAACTAACCCCTTCCATTCCCCTAACTAACCCCTTCCATTCCCCTAACTAACCCCTTCCATTCCCCTAACTAACCCCTTCCATTCCCCTAACTAACCCCTTCCATTCCCCTAACTAACCCCTTCCATTCCCCTAACTAACCCCTTCCATTCCCCTAACTAACCCCTTCCATTCCCCTAACTAACCCCTTCCATTCCCCTAACTAACCCCTTCCATTCCCCTAACTAACCCCTTCCATTCCCCTAACTAACCCCTTCCATTCCCCTAACTAACCCCTTCCATTCCCCTAACTAACCCCTTCCATTCCCCTAACTAACCCCTTCCATTCCCCTAACTAACCCCTTCCATTCCCCTAACTAACCCCTTCCATTCCCCTAACTAACCCCTTCCATTCCCCTAACTAACCCCTTCCATTCCCCTAACTAACCCCTTCCATTCCCCTAACTAACCCCTTCCATTCCCCTAACTAACCCCTTCCATTCCCCTAACTAACCCCTTCCATTCCCCTAACTAACCCCTTCCATTCCCCTAACTAACCCCTTCCATTCCCCTAACTAACCCCTTCCATTCCCCTAACTAACCCCTTCCATTCCCCTAACTAACCCCTTCCATTCCCCTAACTAACCCCTTCCATTCCCCTAACTAACCCCTTCCATTCCCCTAACTAACCCCTTCCATTCCCCTAACTAACCCCTTCCATTCCCCTAACTAACCCCTTCCATTCCCCTAACTAACCCCTTCCATTCCCCTAACTAACCCCTTCCATTCCCCTAACTAACCCCTTCCATTCCCCTAACTAACCCCTTCCATTCCCCTAACTAACCCCTTCCATTCCCCTAACTAACCCCTTCCATTCCCCTAACTAACCCCTTCCATTCCCCTAACTAACCCCTTCCATTCCCCTAACTAACCCCTTCCATTCCCCTAACTAACCCCTTCCATTCCCCTAACTAACCCCTTCCATTCCCCTAACTAACCCCTTCCATTCCCCTAACTAACCCCTTCCATTCCCCTAACTAACCCCTTCCATTCCCCTAACTAACCCCTTCCATTCCCCTAACTAACCCCTTCCATTCCCCTAACTAACCCCTTCCATTCCCCTAACTAACCCCTTCCATTCCCCTAACTAACCCCTTCCATTCCCCTAACTAACCCCTTCCATTCCCCTAACTAACCCCTTCCATTCCCCTAACTAACCCCTTCCATTCCCCTAACTAACCCCTTCCATTCCCCTAACTAACCCCTTCCATTCCCCTAACTAACCCCTTCCATTCCCCTAACTAACCCCTTCCATTCCCCTAACTAACCCCTTCCATTCCCCTAACTAACCCCTTCCATTCCCCTAACTAACCCCTTCCATTCCCCTAACTAACCCCTTCCATTCCCCTAACTAACCCCTTCCATTCCCCTAACTAACCCCTTCCATTCCCCTAACTAACCCCTTCCATTCCCCTAACTAACCCCTTCCATTCCCCTAACTAACCCCTTCCATTCCCCTAACTAACCCCTTCCATTCCCCTAACTAACCCCTTCCATTCCCCTAACTAACCCCTTCCATTCCCTAACTAACCCCTTCCATTCCCCTAACTAACCCTTCCATTCCCCTAACTAACCCCTTCCATTCCCCTAACTAACCCCTTCCATTCCCCTAACTAACCCCTTCCATTCCCCTAACTAACCCCTTCCATTCCCCTAACTAACCCCTTCCATTCCCCTAACTAACCCC
Organism: Hormiphora californensis; assembly: GCA_020137815.1. Lineage (NCBI taxonomy): Eukaryota > Metazoa > Ctenophora > Tentaculata > Cydippida > Pleurobrachiidae > Hormiphora > Hormiphora californensis. The sequence continues at coordinate 2,182,288 of CM035351.1, forward strand.
TTCCATTCCCCTAACTAACCCCTTCCATTCCCCTAACTAACCCCTTCCATTCCCCTAACTAACCCCTTCCATTCCCCTAACTAACCCCTTCCATTCCCCTAACTAACCCCTTCCATTCCCCTAACTAACCCCTTCCATTCCCCTAACTAACCCCTTCCATTCCCCTAACTAACCCCTTCCATTCCCCTAACTAACCCCTTCCATTCCCCTAACTAACCCCTTCCATTCCCCTAACTAACCCCTTCCATTCCCCTAACTAACCCCTTCCATTCCCCTAACTAACCCCTTCCATTCCCCTAACTAACCCCTTCCATTCCCCTAACTAACCCCTTCCATTCCCCTAACTAACCCCTTCCATTCCCCTAACTAACCCCTTCCATTCCCCTAACTAACCCCTTCCATTCCCCTAACTAACCCCTTCCATTCCCCTAACTAACCCCTTCCATTCCCCTAACTAACCCCTTCCATTCCCCTAACTAACCCCTTCCATTCCCCTAACTAACCCCTTCCATTCCCCTAACTAACCCCTTCCATTCCCCTAACTAACCCCTTCCATTCCCTAACTAACCCCTTCCATTCCCCTAACTAACCCCTTCCATTCCCCTAACTAACCCCTTCCATTCCCCTAACTAACCCCTTCCATTCCCCTAACTAACCCCTTCCATTCCCCTAACTAACCCCTTCCATTCCCCTAACTAACCCCTTCCATTCCCCTAACTAACCCCTTCCATTCCCCTAACTAACCCCTTCCATTCCCCTAACTAACCCCTTCCATTCCCCTAACTAACCCCTTCCATTCCCCTAACTAACCCCTTCCATTCCCCTAACTAACCCCTTCCATTCCCCTAACTAACCCCTTCCATTCCCCTAACTAACCCCTTCCATTCCCCTAACTAACCCCTTCCATTCCCCTAACTAACCCCTTCCATTCCCCTAACTAACCCCTTCCATTCCCCTAACTAACCCCTTCCATTCCCCTAACTAACCCCTTCCATTCCCCTAACTAACCCCTTCCATTCCCCTAACTAACCCCTTCCATTCCCCTAACTAACCCCTTCCATTCCCTAACTAACCCCTTCCATTCCCTCTAACTAACCCCTTCCATTCCTCTAACTAACCCCTTCCATTCCCCTAACTAACCCCTTCCATTCCCCTAACTAACCCCTTCCATTCCCCTAACTAACCCCTTCCATCCCCCTTACTAACCCCTTCCATCCCCTAACTAACCCCTTCCATCCCCTAACTGACCCCTTCCATCCCCCTTACTAACCCCTTCCATTCCCCTAACTAACCCCTTCCATTCCCCTAACTAACCCCTTCCATTCCCCTAACTAACCCCTTCCATTCCCCTAACTAACCCCTTCCATCCTCCTAACTAACCCCTTCCATCCCCCTAACTAACCCCTTCCATTCCTCTAACTAACCCCTTCCATTCCCCTAACTAACCCCTTCCATTCCTCTAACTAACCCCTTCCATTCCCCTAACTAACCCCTTCCATTCCCCTAACTAACCCCTTCCATTCCTCTAACTAACCCCTTCCATTCCTCTAACTAACCCCTTCCATTCCCCTAACTAACCCCTTCCATTCCCCTAACTAACCCCTTCCATTCCCCTAACTAACCCCTTCCATTCCCCTAACTAACCCCTTCCATTCCCCTAACTAACCCCTTCCATCCTCCTAACTAACCCCTTCCATCCCCCTAACTAACCCCTTCCATCCCCCTAACTAACCCCTTCCATTCCCCTAACTAACCCCTTCCATTCCCCTAACTAACCCCTTCCATTCCCCTAACTAACCCCTTCCATTCCCCTAACTAACCCCTTCCATTCCCCTAACTAACCCCTTCCATTCCCCTAACTAACCCCTTCCATCCCCCTTACTAACCCCTTCCATCCCCCTAACTAACCCCTTCCATTCCCCTAACTAACCCCTTCCGTTCCCCTAACTAACCCCTTTCGTTCCCCTTACTAACCCCTTCCATTCCCCTAACTAACCCCTTCCATTCCCCTCCCAGAGATCTACCACATAGTGTCCCAGCGCCAACTGGAGAACGATGATAGGGAAGACGTACCGGGTGGGTCATCAATTGTCATCGACAAGACAGAGGACCCAATGAACCAGGGAAAGGGTGGAAACTGCCAAGTTTGCAGCTAGAGACACCAGGGACAGAGAGAAGCAGAGAGAGAGGAAGAGATTGGGATTAATAGAGACTCAAAACATCCCATCTTTCCATCTCTTATCACCAGCTCTTGTATTATGTTTTTGTGAAAGGGCAGCAACACACTGTGGTTCGTGTGTGTGAATGTGTCTATACTTGTGTGTGTATGTTTGTCAAAGAGGAGCGTATGTGATGTGTAGAAATATTTGCTGTAGATACGGCTCTTACATTTTTGGTGTCTTTTGGTGCAGTTTTTAGAGATATAATAATATATCGGTATTATATATTCAAATATCGAATGATTGAAATCCTCTTGATTTGAGTGTGTTCTATTATGGGCGTGTGGCTTGCTGGAAATCTTTGCACGAAGTGATTTTTAAAATTATATGTGCTTTGATAGTCCCATATGTTATTACAAGTTGTAAAGAGTTTCCTCAAAACATGTAATTTTATTTGGTCGGACCGGAATGAAGGGAGAACAACTGGTACACGTTGACTGGTAAAATTTTGCGTAGGGAACATCCCTGGGATTGGGGAGGGAAGATGTATGCGTCTTTCTAAGCGATGCACGGGAATCCCTTCTTTGCTCAGAATGACATGCGTCCGCTGGGAGGGTGAATCTTCCAAACATTTCTTACGCCTAGTTTTTCCCCCTTCATCTTGATACAAGGTGCCAAGACCACCAATATGGGGTTTGCCTTGTTTGACAAAACAATATGGGGTATTGGTATCCGGTATAGGGCACCTAACCGATGCTGTCTGGTGGTATCGACCCCGTTTGTATGCCCCCCCCCCCCGTTTTACAGTGCAGCAGACAGCCCCCATGCATCTCCAGTAAAACTGACTTCACAGATACATTCGATAGAGAGCTTTGCACGAAATGCATTTCTTTCAAGGCAACTCTTTGGTTGGATTTGTTGAGAGAATTTCCTTCGAAACATATCATCACTCTTCTGCACTGTAAATCCAATTCAGATACTGCTGCCGCTACAGTAGAAATAGAATTATAGAAATTGGGGGCAAGTAATACTTAAATAAACAATGAATAATTTGCATACTTGAAGTATGCAAGTTATTCATTGTTTATGTTGTTGTTTTACTCCCTTCCCCTTCTCCATTTCACCCCGAAAGAGGCCCCGAAACTCACCAAACCTGTTTGTCAGTGTTTTCACTTCATTCCGCATAAGAGATCAAGATTGGACAACAAGGACTCAATTTCACACTGACCCGTGATATGTTTACCTTGCCTTTGTGTACGTATTTGTGTAATTGTATGTGATTTGTGTGCATGATCGTGGGCCTTTGTTCTGTCTTCGTTGCAATGTTTTGACTTAACAGTTAACAGTTCATTGACACTAGTCTCAATGAACTGTTAATTCAAAACATTGCAACGAAGACAGGGCAAACATGCAATACCCGGGTATTTTTGTAGGTTGACCATCTCTCTCTCAATGAGAATTTGTCGTTTTTCATGTTATAGTTTTTGTAATTGGAATGTTTAGAAGTAATGTTGATAACCAAACTGTGTGTAAGCTGTGACAGTGTCACTGACACTGTGTTATCCCCTATCATCCCTGTTTAAGGGTACGCCGACCGAAATTTTTTTCGAGTGCAGGGAAATCTCTCACCGTAGGGTTGTAGGCCATACCAAGGAGACCTCAAATATGCAATTTTAGCCCTTAGGTCGAATTCATATTTTTGCTACAGCTGTTTAAAAAATGTCCTGTAAATTCGTTTTTGGCATCTCAAAATTTGGGGATTTGAAGAGGACATGAAGGTGAATAACCACAAAATTTTTTTTTGCAATCCGAGCTGATTTCCGGTCCTGAGATGGATTTCTTTTTTTCCACTTTAACGCCCTATTTGGCAAAGTTCCGAAAACATGTGAAAGCTGTAAATTGGTGAAAAGTTGCGTCTAACGATTATCTAAGTGGCCATAAATTTTGGGCGTGTCCTTATTTGAGATAAGCTGTACAGAGTTTTTTGTGAAAGCCGTCATTTTAGAAATAAATAAATTGCCTGTATCTCAAAAACGGCTGATCGTAGAGACCTGAGACTATGCTTAAACGATTCAGAAGGTCCGATTTTGGGGGGGTCTTCTGAGAGACATTTTGCTCCTACTTCAACCGTTTTTGCTGTAATTGCGAAAAACAAATTCTATGAAAAGGGCAAAAGCTAAACTCCGATATCCTGTAATTAGGGAATTTTGGCTAAGAAAGGACCGGAACTATGGAAAAATGTGTAACAAGCTAATTCCTTCACTATTTGGTCCCTATAATCACCAAAAACAAAATCACAAAAAATCCACGATGGCGAAGATGGGTTTTTGTTTTTCGCAAAATCGGTTGAAGTAGGAGCAAAATGTCTCTCAGAAGACGCCCCCAAAATCGGACCTTCTGAATCGTTTAAGCATAGTCTCAGGTCTCAGATGCTCCTATCTTTAAAAAAAAATTTTTTAGATGCCAAAAACGAATTTACAGGACATTTTTTAAACAGCTGTAGCAAAAATATGAATTCGACTTAAGGGCTAAAATTGCATATTTGAGGTCTCCTTGGTAGTATGGCCTACAACCCTACGGTGAGAGATTTCCCTGCACTCGAAAAAAAATTTCGGTCGGCGTACCCTTAATCCCTCTTCTATTGAAGATGGTAGAAATAATTGGCAATCACGAGGATATACTCCGAGGTCTGGAGTCACTACCTGATTCCACTGTGGATCTGAACGTGTGTAGTATGGATAAACGTCCTATAAACCTGGGAAGTTGCATTGCCCAAAGAGGTATTCAATTAAACAGGTACTGCACATAAATTGTCAGTTGTTGTCCCAGTCCCACTTTCAATTTGTGGACTTCCCCCAAATCATAATCATAGTTTCTCTCCAGCTCCTTTATCCCATAACCGCAACCATTCCACTTCAAGAGTGTCTCTAGTCTCTGTCAGAGCAGTAGTCAGTCTAGTCTCTGTCAGAGCAGTAGTCAGTGACCACTGGTCACTGACTACTGGTCAGTGACTACTGCTCTGACAGAAGTCCCTCATTCAATGAATCATTACATATTTCAGGCTAAATCTACGGAACGTCAACGTATCGCAAGATGATAAAATCTCCAACCCCACTCCGGTTACAAACGGAAGACCAAAAGAGAGGCGAACTAGCCAGTTCATAGCTGTAAGTATAATACAAGAATCGACACCCCTATCGCCATCGGCTCCTTGGTTACGTATGACGTCTGCACGATATCGTTAAACGTTCATAGTTCATACAAATACAATGTATACAGTTTATGCCACTGACATATCTCTTTACCCTCTTTTATAACACTATAGCCGGGTATGAGTGAGGAAGAAAAGAAGAAGATAGCGGAACAGAAAAACCAAATGGAACTGGATATATTCAAGAAGGTATACTAATTAAGAACAGTATTGTTCTGATTCACCTCTCACCCCTTTCTCAACAACAATGACTTATGAGTTGCAGTTGTACTGCTCGCGATTCAGGGCATCCAAGAGCATATACCTAACAGTGTCAGAGCATTAACCTAACAGTGTTGGTATCAGGCCGCTTCGCTTCGAAGCAAGGGAGGGGTAACTTGGTTACCAACTAACAGTGTCAGGTCAATGCTCTGACAGAGAAATTATACTGCTCTCAGTAGTGACACTGACAGGCATTGCCATTCAATTCGCCGCAGGCATTCGGAAGTTTCTTATGTTTGACAAGTCTGGAGGTGGTCAATGGAAATGGGATTCTAACTGAACCAGTTCGGTTCCTAAAATGCCTGAAGACTGTGATGCCCCTCCTTCAGTCACTAAAAATAGGGTAAAGTGTTTCAATTTGTAATTGAAATTGGAACACTGGACAGCACTGGAACCTCCTGGACCAAGCTACCTCGATCACTAGCAATTCATGTAGTAATTTAAAACTTTTCGTCGCCTAAGTGCAGTTGGCAATTGTCTAACCCATTCATATTACCATCCAGAAAAGTATTCACCAAGAAATCTTCAAATGACGACTTGCTGCTACTAACAGAGGACACTCTGGAAAGTTTAGGAGACCTACCACATCTCACAACCCTTCACCTAACGGGATTTGCAGGCCGTCAGAACAGATTCCAACCACTACTACTTTAGCAAATTAGATACTGCGATTAGTTCCATCGCTAGACGAGGGAAGCTGGAAGAGTTTGTGTTTAGCCAGTCAGGAGCAACGTACAAATCAGTGTTTGATATTCTTCGATTCTGTCGGAACATAAGGTAATTTTGAAACTATTTTCCAGTCAGATAAGACCTGTCTCAGTCTAGCGCCGCCAGACCCCATCGGCCAGACTTGTTCATGTTGAGTAAAGAGCCTCAACAAGTCAGATGAAACTTGCTCCGGGTGACGATCATCGCACACACGCATGCCATTGCCAGAGCAAAGTTCAACAACATTCTACTTAATAACCCTCCCAGGAAGATAGATATTCAGGGTCGGTTTGGGAAGCCAGGTCTGTTCATGTTACAAAACAACGTCCCCTTCCTGAAACTGATAGAGCACCATGCTGACTCAGCTGTCTACAACTCAACTAGAGAGGGCTCAGAGCTAACCATGTCCCTAACCAATGTGCTACTTGAGGAAAACCGGTTAGTTCACTCCATGAATATAGACTTAATTGAGCCTGGCACCTCCCAAGAGAGTGCTACTGCTAGATATTGGGCACCGCGGCAGGCGCTGGATCGTGATCGTGTAAACAATAAAGATACCTAAATCAAGATTCAGTGAATATCATCTCGCCCCCTGAACCACTAACCTGAACCACTAACCTATGTGCAGGTATGATCCAGGATGGCTGGATGAGGATTACCCAGAGGACAGGCTTGATGACGAAGAGGAACACGAGAACCTCAAAGAGTTCCAAGAGGAGGGTGGCTAAAGTGCAGTGTTGTATTAGGAACCTGTCAGATAGCCTGGAGGGAAAATAGGATGAGAGAGAATCACAATGATATATTTAGATTGTGTGGACGATTTTATTACAGATCAATGGGTGGACAATTAGAAATAGAAAGATTTTTTTGCTGTCGTGTGACAATTTTATACCGTTACTAAATCATGACTCATGTCTATAATTGTTCTCTTCATTTCCAAGGTGGGTATAGTGCAGGCAATTGGGCACGTCGCGCCCCCCATGTTCGCGCGCCCGTAGGGCTTCGCAGGCAATGCAGGCAACTTCAAATCCTGTTGCTGTATCTGAAAAGGTTTAAAGTAAGAGATTGACAGTGGCAGTACCACACTGAACAGTTGGGAAGGCACTCAGTTGCAGTATGTCTGACAGGGAGTTAGGTACTGGGACAGTTTGGATAACTGAAAGGCAGCTATTTTGTGGTGTTTTGGGGATTCTGGGACAGTTTGGATAACTGAAAGGCAGCTATTTTGTGGTGTTTGAACTGAAATTGTAACCGATAACAGTAGTCACTCAATAATCTCCCCACGACATAAAACACTCTCAACAATCGTCCCCTTCACAATCACACACACAGGGCTAAAAGCATCACGGTAATTGCACTGAATAATTTGGTCCCCTTGTGTTTGACTACGTGACATGCGTGGCAAATCACAATCCTAAGAAGATACTGCTAATCTAGACTAGACAATCTCCCACCCCCTCTCTTTCTTCCCTTGCGTTGTTCAGCTAGGTAGACAAGAAATGCCATCTTCCAGCCCCCCTCTCATTCCACCCCCCCCCCCCCTGATGATGATGTGCCCCCGTGCACACCGCCTTCTAAACGATCTACCCCTCCCCTCAAATAGTAGCGTTGCGTGCTGTTTTGGTGGTAATTTACCATAGACCTTGTTGAGTAACAACATATAGACCAGGTTATAAACGAGTCATTAGTAAAGACACCTAGACAACCCGCAACATGGTCAGTTATTAGGGAGACTCGGCACCAGTGAAACCATTATCTGTTCCATTCTAGCTCATCATCACTCCCCCCCCAGACGGGCTAAAGACTTCAATTATTGTGACATAGTGCTGGTGCAATCTAACCATGTGTGTTATGGCTGGTTAGGTAGCTGAAGGGGGCAAATTACCAGTAGCCGCTATAATTACCTTTGTACTACCCCCTTGTGGTAGGAAACTATAAATAACACACGTGCACAATGGTCAAATAGAGTTTCTCAGATCTTGTCTCGCAGCATATATATCGTCTCGCTGTGTCAGATCTCCTCAAATAGTTCATTATATATGCCAACTGCAGTGTCTTATCAAATACTGCACTGATCGTGTTTCTAATTAATTTGTTGCCCCAGTCATCACAATGCACGATTCACACAATGGTAAATTGTCTCTGGCCCATTCTCATCTGTTTCGGTCCTTCCTTGATCCCGGGCTGGCTGGTATACCCCGGTTAGCGGGTGACTGGTGCCGGGGCGAGTGGTGGGGCGAGGAATGGGGACTAGAACCCTTCTTGATAATACCCTCTCTTAGTTTCCGTTGCTGCATCTCAGGGTACAGGCCGTCCGGTCCAGTAACACCCGCTAGACGTCCAGCGAACTCCTTACACACAACCTTGGGCAGCACGGCCAACAGTGACACCTAGAAATGGTTTAGGGGTAAATTAGGGTTCGTTAGGCTAACATGATCAATAAATTGCCAATATGGCATACACACATTGGTTATTTGTAATAATTATACCGCTAGAGAGACAGCTCAGAGAAGACTCTGGCTATAGATCAGCAAGCTGTCCTATTTACTAAACCGTTTACAATGAGAGCTAGATTGCAACCAATGATTTGTCCAACATGAGTGGTGTAACTGACACACCCCACCCAATATAAATAACAATACCTTGGCACCTGCCATTACAGGGTGGAGGACCGCAGAGGCACATTTCTTGTTCGGGGGATAGGGAATTAGGGGACCATCACCACTGGACATATCGTCAACTGGCCTCTTTTTATTTGCTGTTAGCGCCTCTTGTTCAGCAACTGTTTGGAGTAATAATACTTTTAGAGGAGCCACTTACATATATTGTTCTTGTAATTATTGTTAGGATTTAGTTTTGCATTTATGTATAAAACACTACAAAAGAGCTCTCTAATACAGACGATGCATCCTCCCTCTATCGCACTATATAATAAGTACTTATATAACAATAGCTTGTATCTCCGATTACTATTAGCTGTTCGCATTATAACGAGATCGCTCATGCCCCACCCAGTAATTATCACCTCATAATATTATAAAGCAAGCATACTGCAGTATCCTCCCCCCCCCCCCATTCTAGTGTCTATCTGAATGGGGTAGACTTTAATAACCGCTTATACATCTCGTTTCTGGCAATTTAATACCCAATGTGGCTCACACCGCATTTTATATCATCACAGAGCGAGCTGTGAGTGTTCGGTAGATCAACTTCACATGTACCTGACGTGATGACTGCTGTCCCTGTCGATACAGGGGCTGCTGATGCTGTTGTAGTGGTTGATAGGTATAGAGAGTCCTCTGAAACGCATTGTACCCCCCTTATCTTGTAGAGGCAGTCCCTAACTTTGCCATGTTGTGAGGAGATGTGAGACATGGAAAGGATCAGACGTTCCAGCTCCTCCCAGAGTCCTTGTACTGCACTTTGGTCTCTGTAAAACAACTTTGTGTTAATTTGGTGATTGGTCCATGGAAAGATTGGTTGTGTTAATTTGGAATTAAGCCAGAAACTTGTCCAGTTTTTAGTTTTTACCCAGCCCTCCTTCAACTGTAGTGTCTACCCGAAGTAGAGTGGTATGATGATTGTGATCTTTAATTTCAAAGGGTCCCGACTCCCGGTCATGAGACATTACTCATTAATGACCTAGTGAGGTCCCGGTCATGATTTGATAACCCAGGTCCCAATAGATATCATGGGTCATGAATGATGAAAGTTGTGCTTTTCAATGTTGACGTAACGTTGCGAGTCAAAATAGTGGGTATCCGGGTTGATAATGACCATCAGCGAGAGATCGGGTATATATAGTAAAACCTAACCATAAAAACTTGGACTTGGTTGCATAAGAAAGTACTCTATAGATCTTTCCAGCGCATCCTAGATAAAGACTTGAGTTATGAGAGTGGGATATATTTTTACCTTTTGCCCGATTTTCCTTTGACAGATATTGGCTCTTTCTTAACTTCGATCCCTTGTACTTTATAAATTGCCTGAAAATAAAACATACTCCTAGTTTAAACATACTCCTAGTTTTTGTAACTGCGTAACAAAAGTGTAAGGACACTTTATAGCTGCGTGGTTCCTTGGAACACGTGGTTTTGCATGTACAACACACGATATTACATGCTGCCCATTTTGATCTTTAGCGAGTATCAAGGGAGGCACTAGCCCGTTATATGTCCAATTATATATCGCACAATTACCTGTTGGCATTCAGTAACCTCTTTATCAGTTAGTGTATCTTTAGAGAGTAACCCGAATATCCGTGTTACTCCACATGACTCGAGGGCTGATTGGGAGTAGGTGAGGGGCATGTACGAGGTATACCGTTCCAACTCCAGAAGTGCTGAGGGGGGTGTGTTTTAGGTTACAAAGTGCTCGTTTCTATTTGACAATTATGTAGTGTGCATGTGGAGGGAGGAGGGAGCACCGGGATAGATCTTATTGAACTACGGTTACCCTGGACCGTTCGATATAATTTCATTCGATATAATTGCAGTTATATAATAATGATGAGCAAGATGGATAATTATATTCCAGTAATTATGGTAATTAGTTAAAGAAAGAAGGCGAGGCTCACTAATTAATTTTGTAGGCATCAAAGGGGAGGGGGACACAATGGGACTAAAGACTTAAAACTGAACTCTTGATCAGCTATGAACTCTTGATCCAACTATTGATAAAAGCTAATGGTAACCAGATCATGGCTCACGTGTAGTACTGTAGTTGTTCAATAGCAGCTGGTGGGCGGCGTATTATAATACAGAGCTAGTCTGAACAAGTGTTCACGGCCATTTATAGAACTCCACGAATACTAGGCGTCCTATCTTGATTCATTCCTTCCTTAATATAAGTCAATTTCTAACGGCACTTAGTTAATAAAAAACCGCAGTTGCAGTTCACTGTCTGTCTATCACCTTCTCTCCCTCCCTGTCTCTCCGCCACTTTCGTCGGATGGTATAATTAGCGGTCACCATACGAGCGATAAATTGTCCATCTAGATTATCCACTGCCCCAACCGTTAGCTACTAGCTGTCTACCACACATATATATAACTGCAGTGCAGCTGTAGTTCAGTAAATTAGTGACTCAACAACTTTCTCCACAACATTCTTTGCCCAGTACCTTGCGTATTTGAATTTTGATGTTCATACCGTTTTACTCAAGATATACTGCCCCGTACCGTGCCAAAAATGATTATCATTATTTCTCTTTAGACTTTAAAGGAAAGATGTCTTCCACGAGAGTTCTGTTTGTCGTGTCAGCCATTCTGTTGGTGGCCTGCACTGCTAGTAATGTAATGGACTACCTATACATGGTCGACGCTCTGGGTAAGATATATTGGGCACGTCGCGCCCCTCTGTTCGCGCACCCGTTATAGGGCGCTCCCCTAAATTAATTTTAACAGCTCTATGACTATGTCTTTAACCCCCTGAAAATATTTCCAGATAACGCAAATACAGTGTGTTTCGACAAAACGATAACCCTCCAGGACATTGCAGCAATGATTGACATCAGGTTGGAGGAGGGGAAGAATAAACAGAATCTCGAGTCTGCCTGTGATATATACTGCACTAATCTCTACTAAACCATGGACTAAAACTGTGTGTGTGTGAGTTGTGTGAACCTTGTGTGTGTGGGGATTATAATCCATATTTTAACTTTTGAAATGATTTTTGGTGATCCTGAGTGGCTGCTATTTTATTTGAATTTTGATTTCTCAGTAAAGTGAATGGAAAGGATAGTGGATAATTATTGATTACAGTTGTTGTGTGTGCGTGTATTCAGTACTATACTGTCTACAATACTGTTCTGTGTGTTTCCACCAAATTTCAGCACCAAACCAGCCGCAGCCGTTTAATTTTGTTGAAAACCCCAATTAAAATTACCCCTAGAATTATCCAACGAAACCAAGATGAAGTCTCAATTTAATCAAGAGCTAGAGAATGCCCGTTTGAACTTGGCAAAAAGCAGAGCGCGAGGACCATCAAATTATATTAAGGAATCGCTGAAATTTAAAACAAATCGATTTTGACGTCATTGTGACGTCATAGCGTGATATTCTGGCACACGCGTCATGGGGGAGGGGGATTAGAGAACTAGGCACTTACATCTCAGGATGGGTAAGTCGCACTCAGTGGATTCAGGAAGGGGATGAGGACACAGCTCTAAGTTTTTAATCAACATCCTCACCTCGTCATTTCTATAGTCAACCACCTTGGGGGGATGAGAGATAGAATGTTGAATAGGGTACGGGGGGGGGGGGGGTGTGAATGAGTGATAGTGTTGAATTTGGTACAAATGGACAATAGGAGATAGTGTTGAATAGGGTACACACTACACTAGGAGCAATATATTTTTCTTTAAAATAAAAGATTTTTGTACTAGGAGAATAATAAAAGAGAGGCTGCTGTATGTGACTCTGATCGTCTGCACTAGTCAAGGTAGGTAAGAAAATAAATTAAGGTATTCTCATCTCACCTTTCCACCGGGTGTCTCTCCAATGGGCGAGACATCATCCAATATGCTCTTTTCAGAGTTTCCTATGTAGTGCATTACCACCGTCCCACCGTGGTTAATGAGTACCACTGACAAATCTAGGGAAATGAAACTTCAGTGAGGGATCTGGTGGAAGAGGGAGCCAGAAAGATGTGAGTTCATAGCTCGTAGCTCCTAAACACTACTTTGCAGTCACTATCGCTCCAAGTTGCACCATATTGCATGACTCTCCCTAATTATCACTCAGAGAGATAAGAAGTCAACAGGGAAGTTTGGTGATGCCATCCCACTTCGCTAGTGGAGGGGTGACAGCCTCACCAACGGTCACACATACACTCTGAAAGTCAGTTATCTAGAAGGTCGGTATACCTGATTTAGGGTACTCCAGGACGACTTGTTTGCCCACAAGTAGGAAATTAACAAGACAAATGGTGGGCCGTTCCGACACATCGAGGGGGCTGACGGGGTAACTTGTGATGCAATTCTTCAGGTTGATGTGTTGTGCATTCTTGGGAGAGAGCCACTTCATAGTTAGACGATGTTTAGGGAAGTTTGGTAGTCGAACAATTGGGTGGACTATGTCAACGTTATAGATTGACGCTTGGGTATTCGTACTTTGCTCTTCCTAAAACATAAAATACAGATTGTCGGGCTTGTTGGGATATACCATTTTGTATTGACCCAGGCCATAGCTGCACCTGGTTCAACTGTGATTTCAGTTTTGCCTAAGCCTATGGTAGAGTAAGGGCTCCTCTCCGAGGGCAGCTCTAGAAGTGCAGCAGAACTGTTCTACCTTCATCCCCACCCTAACGGCTAACCCCTCCAGTCCCTGTATCACACCTTCCCCCTATCCCACATACCTTCATGGGAATCTGGGTTATCGTTGTGATGGTCAAATCATGTGTCTCCAAGACAAACTCTATAACTCTCTTGAAGATGGTGGCGGGGGTGACATTATTGATCACGTGACCTTCGTAACGTCGTGACGTAGTAGCTGATGCACCTTCTTCTACCATGTTGAACACGATACACTCAACCGTAGTCTTCATGTCACTGTGTGGAACAAGGGGTGGTATATTAGTAGCTATAACCTGTATTTTTTAACCCTAATTTGTCTGTTTTTAGGGGTACACGTTGGCTGCGTTCGCTCTGTGGGTGCGCAAACAGGGGGCGCGACGTGCCCAAGGGCACACGACTAGCATGTATTGGTAACACCTTCAATGACTCAAACTGAAAACAGCTTTATTTACTTGTTTGGCGGATCAATATTTTATGAAAGAAATTTTGACACCAACACACTAATGAAACGAGTTCGAAGTTTATAATACATACTACACTTCAATAAAGATTGCAGTAGTTTTAAAAATGTCTCGCATCGGGGCTCGCATCACAATCCTTCAATATTTTATTTCGAATGACCAGCTGACCAGGTAACCGTTCATATCGCCTCCCAATGTCAGGGTTAGCTATGCTAATATGTCCCTGTGAGGTAAGGGCGGCATACAAGTACAACAAGTTTGCCTTGTTCGACCCTTGTTCGACCCTCCCTCCCCGCGTTTGAACAAAACAACAACAAGTATTATTATTATTATTTATTCAATTGTATCCCTGACCCTATAATCTGGGCACGTGTGGTTTGATTGATTACCTACAACTATGGCTCATGCAACTATGGCTCATAAAATCTATGAGCCATAGATGCATGCAACTATGGCTCATAGATTTTATGAGCCATAGATGCATACAACTATGGCTCATAGAAATGTGATCTGATTAGGTTCTATGAGCCAAAGCTAGTGAGAGTGAGTGACACGTGAGTGACACGTGAGTGACACGTGAGTGACACGTGAGTGACACGTGAGTGACACGTGAGTGACATGTGAGTGACACGTGAGTTTTCGAATCATGTAATATTAAATGAGCACAAATGTAAACGATTTACATAATGATAAATCTAATGTTACATAATCAAAATTACACTATCAGTTCATCTTGGATATAATAATGGTAAAAGGGGTCCTTCTTTGGACAGTTCATAGAGCATTTCACGTGAATCAGCAGCTCCTTAACACAATGTTTATTCAAATCTATGGTCGGATAGGTACTAAACAGCCGCCTTGCATTATCACTATCAGGATCCACAGTAAAAAACTCTTTAACAGGTCTGATTTTCGAGAAAGTAGTATAGGTAGGATGTTCCCAGAAATTGCCTGGCTAAAGTTTCTGATCTTTCACACTCTTCCAAAACCTCCCGGTACTCGTTGAACGTTGTAGTGTTGTTCGTGACGTCGATAACAATTATAGCTAGTGAATCCACTAACAAATTGTAATGAGCGGGATGGATATGTGACAGTGTCACATATCCACCCCCCTCACTGACACGATTCTGGGATGCGCCATTAGCAGAGTGAAACGATACGAGATACGAAACTTATGATTCGGGGGAGCTCATTAGCAGTGTGAGACGATACGGTATATGGAACATGATTCGGGGAAGCTTATTAGGAGTGCTAGACGATATGAGACACGATTCGGAGAATGTTTTATCGCTCTTTTTATCTATCTCTATTTCTTTTTGTCAATTATCTTGAGAACCAGATGAGATACCTACTCATACTAATGCGAGGAAGCTACAAACTTTGGTGCCCTTATTTTTGTCCATACTCCTTTTCCTTTTTTATCTGGAAGTCGGCTCAGCCCCGTTGTTTTTAGGGGGATATGTTGTTGTTTTAGATGGAATGGTTTGAATTTGGTCTGTTTGGCAAGACTCGAAAAAAACCGAACGCATTCCATCTAAAACAACATATCCTCCTAAAAACGATGAGGCGAGCCGATAGGCTCTTATTACCAAAAATAAGGGCACTAAACTCACCAAGTGTGTAGCGTCAGCTCGCATTATAGTATAATGGTAGGCACCTCATCTGGTTCTCAAGTCCAAGATAATTGACAAAAAGCGATAGAGATAGAGATAGAGATAGATAGAAAGAGGGGGGGTCCAGCCCTAAAAAAAGCTAAAGGTACCCTGATTTTGGTCGATAGCGTTTTTTATTTTAGCTTTTTTTAGCTTTTTTTAGCTTTTTTTAGCTTTTTTTAGCCCTACTTTTTATGTTTTTTCAGCATTCATCTTGACACTTTTCCATTAAATTTTCATCCTTCCGGACGTCTATTGACTGCATTTGTTCATTTCCTGCACATTTTTTACCATAATCTACCGTTTATGTCCATACATAGCAATTTCTGTATCCACCCCTACTGCCATTTTCTGGAGACATTTTTTCGATAAAAATATTATTCAAATTTGATAAAAATAGTTTTAAAAAAGTTCAAAAAACGTTATAAAACGTTATAATAAAAGTTAAAAAAATTTGGCGTCAGCGGGATTCGAACCTATATGAATCCACTAAAAACTCAATTTTAGCTTTTTTTAGCTTTTTTTTTAGCTTTTTTTAGCCTTAAAAAAGCTAAATAAAGCTAAAAAAAGCTAAAAAAGCTAAAAAAAGCTAAAAAAAAGCTAAAAAAGCTAAAGGTACCCTGATTTTGGCCGTTAGCTTAGCTTTTTTTAGGGCTGGACCCCCCCCCCAAAGAGCGATAAAACATTCTCCGAATCGTTTCTAATATCGTCTAACACTCCTAATAAGCTTCCCCGAATCATGTTCCATATACCTATCGTCACACATTGCTAATGAGCTCCCCCGAATCATAAGTTTCGTATCTCGTATCGTTTCACTCTGCTAATGGCGCATCCCAGAATCGTGTCAGTGAGGGGGGTGGATATGTGACACTGTCACATATCCATCCCGCTCATTAGAATTTGTTAGTAGATTCACTAGCTATAATTGTTATCGACGTCACGAACAACACTACAACGTTCAACGAGTACCGGGAGGTTTTGGAAGAGTGTGAAAGATCAGAAACTTTAGCCAGGCAATTTCTGGGAACATCCTACCTATACTACTTTCTCGAAAATCAGACCTGTTGGAGAGTTTTTTACTGTGGATCCTGATAGTGATAATGCAAGGCGGCTGTTTAGTACCTATCCGATCATAGATTTGAATAAACATCGTGTTAAGGAGCTGCTGATTCACGTGAAATGCTCTATGAACTGTCCAAAGAAGGACCCCTTTTACCATTATATCCAAGATGAACTGATAGTGTAATTTTAATTATGTAATATTAGATTTATCATTATGTAAATCGTTTGCATTTGTGCTCATTTAATATTACATGATTCGAAAACTCACGTGTCACTCACATGTCACTCACGTGTCACTCACGTGTCACTCACGTCCCTCTCACTCTCACTAGCTTTGGCTCATAGAACCTAATCAGATCACATTTCTATGAGCCATAGTTGTATGCATCTATGGCTCATAAAATCTATGAGCCATAGTTGCATGCATCTATGGCTCATAGATTTTATGAGCCATAGTTGCATGAGCCATAGTTGTAGGTCACCGGTTTGATTGACGTGTTTTACTATAAAATGGAGGTGCGTATTTTACCACGTTCGATAAGATCCTATTATCCTACGCTATGCATTAGATCATCTAGGATAATATATCACATAGCCCATTGTATTTAAAGCAAAGCTTGGCCGCTTTATCTTCTATAGCATTCGAGCTAGCGCATTGTCTGATTTTATCATACCCTTTCAAATCCTTCAACGGAATGGTTAGAATAATTTTACTCGGTTTAAGGGGAAGAGCTCGATATTCCGTATAATATTCACTCTACCATTGCTATTGGCATACGTTGCAGGCCCCTTATAATATAATATAAGGGGCCTGGAGGGAATACCGCGCTGGGGGGGAATACATAAACAATCATATCTCCGGTTCCAGATAAGGTACAGAAATCGTTTTGGTAGCGTTGGAAAGAGGAAGATAACAGCTTTAAAATGCAACCGGTTTCAGGTCTCTATCTTATCAGGAACAGGAGATATTAGGTTGTTCCACAATGATCGGGACTGTAGGTATAACTCAAAAACTAGCCAACTTAGGGGAATTCTGCCAACACCATCGTGTTTTTTGGACATTTTTCTGTTCTAAGAAGCTTTGTTAAAATTCTGTTTCGTTTTTGTAAGAACCAGGAAGTCCACTTTAAAAATCTCACTTTTTTGGCTGCCGAAAATGAAAAAAGTGACTTTCTTAAAGAAGCTCTGAGTCACAGAAAATTTCAAAAATGAATAACGAAAACAGTACTAGGCGTTCAGGAATTGTCTAAACTTAAATTTTAGTGAACTTTTTTTCCTCAAATTTCAATTTTGCTCGGCGCAGAAGTCATTTCCTACTAGAGCTAAAAATCAGAAATTTCCAAGAAACTGTGGCCCTTGCCAGCGCATAGTGGTTCCAAAACAAGTTCTTGATAGCTAAAAATTTAATTGAAACGATTTTCTTTGCGAATCCATCCATTTTAAACCTTTAAATGGTCTTTTATGTACTTTTTTTTTGGTTTTAGAAAAATTGCTTCAAAATTACCACTTTTTTGGGGTTGTTTTTCGTCTATTTTTTGTGAACTTTTGTCGATATTGAGCTATGAAACTGGGATTTGCCAACGAATTTCACACGAACGGCTCGGTTAAGTCCAAGAGTAATCCCAACCAGCGTTAAACCAAATTTGGATCATAATAAGGTACCTTAATTGGTCAATAATTGGCCTTTCGGCGGCGGGTATTTCGAGATATTGAAAATTGGCCCTAATTCCGCAACCAAACAGGTAGCGGCAAAACTAATACCAGTTTTTCTCTTTCAAATTAACTAATTAACTCGGTAGAACCGTCAGTTTGATTCAGGGGGCTGCATAGCGTGGTGTAAAGCCTCAGTCCCGATCATTGTGGAACAACCTAATATGAACCAAACTCCGCAAAATCGAGTGCGGTAAAATAAAAAAATTCGAGATTTTAATTCAAATTTGAAACAAAGTGTCCCTGCAGGGATCTGTGACGTCACTTTTTGAAAACAACCCATCTTTGAACGGTTATTGCTCAGCCTCCTGAAGTCCAATTTACTTCTCTCAAAAACAGCAAGGTAGATAATTGTCAGATCTAACAGCTAGTGAAAGAATCAAGTCAAACGGACTTCAGGGGCCAAAGTTATAAGCACCGCCGTTTTTTCGCTCGCAAAGTTATCTTCGACCCAGCCGGGCCCGTCCTGAGCTCAGGCCAAACGCGCGCGCGGCATTCCCTTCAGTCCCCTCGTTGCGGGGGTGCGCGCATGAGGGGGCTGCAGCGCATTCCAACCATTGCTATTGATTTCTATACCATCTTTAGAGATATGTTCCTTGCTGTAATTGGCGTACTGGTTGAAATCGTGCTTCTTTCACCGGGAGTTGCTTTTCCAGAGAAAAGTGAAAGGCTTGGTTGTTTTCCCCAATTTTGGTCGAGAGGTACCCCCTGGCATTCGGAAACTCCTTCGACTGATCGGAGTTATGAAGACGGACAAATGTGCCCCATCAAAATTGATCGTGGGTTTCTATTCCCCATTTGTAACGATAACCGCTACTCTTTGAACACAGCACTTTTCCAATGTATCACCTCACCCAACGTGACTTATTGGAAACGGCGGGTGATGAACTTTCTAACACGCGAAACCACGACTGATGTCTCTGTCCGCTGTCCCAATGACGCTGCCATCTACCAGGCGTGTGGGGATTGGGAATTTGGCCTTTACATGAACACCCTATATCACATTCACATTCCAATGTTTGATAAAACGCCTGTGTGTGGAGTTCTGTGCAAAGACAACATTGAAGGTGTCTTTGTTCAAAGGGAGGACCTCCAGGTATGCCATGGTGATCATGCTAAGGACTCCATACTACACCGGCTGACTACACAAAATGGAACTATGGTTGAGGCTGTCTCTGAAACTGGGAGGTATCTGTGACGGGGTATGTGATGATATCTCTATGGGAGGCACCTCTCAACCCAAGTTAACGTGCGTCGAGGAGCGGGATTGTGGCGGGGGATTCGTGTATGGAGCTGTCTCTGAAGATCTAGTTTTCTTGCCATTCCAAGGAATGCCTAAACCCGAAAAGGATATCACCCCTCCTTGGGATCTAGATGCACCACTTTGTCATGCGACAGCAAATCTTATGCCTGGACCTCAGGATTTCTTTCCCCTTTATAATGGCTCAAGATGCTTCATCACAATTACAGGTAGAATTGACATTGATTCGAACATTTTCGTCACGAAACCTGTTCCTTCATACTGCTTGTTTACCGCGATGGATCAGACAAATTGCACCGATCCAGCGAAGATTGGGGGCCGATGCTTGGTGAAGTGGGTATCCTAGCACAATTTCCATCTATGTGATATGTGATGCACAACGACCCCTAAAGTCACAGCTATGTGATGATGGAATAGAATTGAAGTGTGTGAAAATTGGTCGACACTGTCATATTCACAAGCATCATATTTGTGATGGCACGGATGATTGTGCAAGTGGTATGGATGAGGGTGAAATGTTGTGTGGTGGTGGAAAACTAATCAATCAGACGTGCCAGAGACGGTTTGGAAAAGTTGCTAAAGTTCCAGTGGACTGGGTTAAAGATGGAGTAGTGGATTGTGAGAGCGGCATCGATGAGGAAGGGGACTGGGATATGTGCGGAAATGGCACCACCCGAAGGATAAAGGTGGACACGGCACCGTGCTTAAACGTTTTCTTATGCCATGGCAACCATTCCAATTTCCTGGAAACGGCCACCATGTGCTCTTCGACCAAGAAGTTGCGACGAGGGAGCTTGTAACAGCGCTAGAAGAAAAGTTGTCGTTGAGAAAACTCTCCTCCGATTTTCGTCACCGGTTAATAAATTTGGAAAGGAAGTTCTTGTTGGAAGTGTCTGCAGCAAAGGTCTATCCTCGTTGCTCCTTCACATGAGGGAGAAGTGTTTCCTTCGAACATTTAACCACTCATTTCATAAATTCTTTGGTAAAAACCTCACAATTTCCCTTGCGACGCCCAATCGGAAGCGGGATTGTAGATTCCTGTACGGTGAGGCGTATGTCTTTCACAGTTGTACTGGACAGTGTACAAATGCCAAATGCCCCCTGGAAAGACCAGTACTGCATAATACCTGCCACAATCTCCGGGTTGCGGTTCAATCACTTAACACGGAGTTGAATGTCGTGACACCGGTTTTCCGATATAAAACTGCCTTTCACAACAACGTTTTTGTGTGTAAAAACAGGAATTGTATTCTGTTTGAGAGGGTGTGTGACCTGGTTGATGACTGCGGGGACAGGTCTGATGAGGATGCCGGGTGTGCCAATAACTTCCAGTGTGCTGATAACTCCTCGTTCTTACCTCTGAGCCAGAAATGCGATAAGAAAACTGATTGTAAGGACTTTTCTGACGAATGCAACGAAAGCTGCAACAGGAAGGCAGTTGAAAGTTCTGTTACCCTAGCAATAGCATTCATTATGGGAGCCATGGGAATCTTTGTAGGACTTTGGGCCTTCGTGAAAACATCTCGCAAAAAACTCCCCGAGAAAAGTGGGGCTTTTGTGAACCACATCTTCGTGCTTGCAATCTCATTTGGAGATCTCTTCACTCCCTGCTATCTCCTCACACTAACAACCCTGCACTGGATGAAGGACGCGAACTTTTGTGCGAAGCGGTTAGAGTGGATGAGTGGACGGTCCTGTAATGCCATAGGTGTACTAAACACAATAGGGGCGACAGTTTCATCCTTAGCAATGGCGGGAATAAGCATGTACCGGCTTTACGGAACAAGGAGAGCACTCCAATACAGACAGTCAGACGAAGTATCGAAGAAGCTTCAACAAAAAGTTACTCTATCTTTAGCAATCATCTTGTCCATCTCTCTATTGTTTGCGGTAGTACCCCTTGTACCGCTATTGGAAGATTGGTTCGTCAATGGAATGGTGTTTCCAAGGGAAATATCACTTTTCCTTGACACAGTGGACAAGGCACGGTTTATGCAAATTTTACATGGGTACTACGGAGTCAGACATTCAGAAGGGTCCCTACGGAAGGTCGATATTTCCTGGAGTGCAATACGGGGAATGGTGGGGGAAATGTTTTCCGCTGATTATGGGGCCGTCTCCGGAAAGAAGGTCTCATTTTACGGCAACGATCCAGTTTGTATGTTTAAGTTTTTTGTCCTCCTCGATGATCCCCAGGTTGCCTTTGTCTGGCTCTACATCAGTCTTCACTTTCTCTGCTTTGTGGCCGTGGCGGCGTGCCATATCCTAATTGTGGTACTATCCAACAGGAGCAGAGTCCCTGGGCACCGGGCCAAAAGTAGCAAACTCGGCCGCAAAGTTACTTTGGTGTGTGTAACGGACTTTTGTTGCTGGCTACCTTTCCTGATTTGTTGTGCCCTTCACACGGCCGAGGTTGTGGATATGTCACCATGGTACCAGGTCTTCTCCCTCAACATTCTACCAATCAACTCCGTACTTAACCCACTACTGTACGGCGATCTACTGTCTAAAGTGCTTGATATCTTGAAATCTGGCGTGGGAATGGGTAGAAAGATGGGCAATGCTATGCTATCAATCCCGGCTATTTTTAATGGTTCCCCAGCCGCACCTGAAGCAGTTGAGGAACCTGAAACAGCCATGAGTAAATGTAACCAAGAAGACCCCGTTGAACAAGAAAACAATGCCCCTGGAGGGTGTCCTAAGACACCCATGAATGACACAACTGCAGGGTGTCAACCAATGAATGAGAAGAAGACAACTGCAGGAGGGGAATCGAGTCTGCAACGAGTTAACAACGATAGATCAAATTATCTTGAGATGACCACAAAATGTCCTAGTTGTAGTGCCATGAAGGCAAACAGAGTTGAGATGCAAGAAACTGCTTTCGATACAGATACCTGCATGACCGTGGACAACATAACCCCGCGGAAACGGCATTTAACTTCTTAACTTCAATATTTAAGTTGGAACTTCTGAAATTACTTTAGAATAACTTTAGATGTCTGGTTAACTCTTAGCTAAAATCTATGGACCAATTATTTGTGGACAGCTTTATTTATTTATGAATCTTTTCCCCCAAAAACTCAGCCAAAAAAGGAACAAGAATAATTGCGGTATAATGCCATACCGCCTGATTTCCCCGCCAACCATGTGATCTGGCATGTGCCAGTTGCCACACCTGCTTCTAATTGGGCACTGATACGTGAGCCGGTATAGCTGATGGGTTGCCTGAGCTATGTGATATCCTAGTAATAATAAGTCGCAGTTCCGATCACAAATGCAGAACAATGTTCATTGCACAATGACGTAGGGCGCGATGACAAATCTGTGAACAATTGTAATTGCAAGTGCAACATAAAGGCGCCGCGCACATGCGCGCAAAAACTTCCTGTTGTGTTCAGTCAGTAAGTGACAGCATTCCGCACTGGATAGTTGCCAACAGCAACTCAGGAGGTTACGTTACAGGAAAAGCGTGACACTTCACTAGTATGTAAAATAAAATTGTCGAATTCTAAACCCCTATGCCTTTTTACAAAAGGCATCCGGGTGAATGCCTTCGGCATTCACCGGGCGGGGAAAAAATAGTTTAGTTTTGCTTGTTTTCAAGTGCAGCCATTATTTTGTCAAATATGCATTGTTACTTAATTAAAACTTCGAAAATCCTAAAACCAAGTACATTTAATTTGTACCTGTCAGCTATGTGTTGTCGGACAATATTAATGCACTCTGTAGGTGTTTCCATTGAGGTAAAACAGACAAGGCGGGCGTGACGGGGTGTCGGTGAGCCCAGTAGCGAGTTCTGGATATCAACCATGGACATCTCCTCAGCCGATAATAGGCATTGCTGGGAGGGTGTAGGGGTTACAATACTACAGGGTATGGAGTCCATAATTGCACATGATAGTCCATACTATGGACAACACTGCTGTGCACAAAATGAAGACATACATTCTTCCTCAAAACTAGTAAAAGATGTCATGATGACTAAATACCTGCAAGGCGAGGGATAGGTTGTGTTGGGTGGCACCCTGTGGTGGACCAAGCCTTGCTAACTGCTCCACTATCTTGGATATCCCTAGTTGGTCTGTCCAACTGTTTAGGTAGGTGAGCTTATCATCAGCTGTAAGCAACATCAACTGTGTGATGGGAGAGGTATTGGATACAGAATGGGAGAGGGGGATACTAACAGGGTGGGAGAGGGGGAATGGAGATTAGATACTAACAGGGCGAGATAAGATGGGAATATATACTAACAGGGTGGGAGAGGGGACAGATATCCAAGATGATCCGGGTATATTCCACGACTGCCTCCATAGTCAAGGTCCACTTTGATTGGTGGGCAGTGAACTCCTCCATGCTAATGGTCTGGTCGGTGGTAGCTGCCATCACCTCCCGGTGATCCATCAGTATCACCGTCTTGGTGGCGGACATGGTGCTAGAACAGAGGTTGGGGTTATTAGAGTGAGGTAACTAGGGGTAAACCTAGGGGGAACTAGGGGTAACCAGCTTGGTTACTAAGGAGAATTGAGTAATGGGCAACGGTAGGGTTATAGAGAATGAAACACGTTATTTGAAATATAGGGATAGTACAAATAATGTGAAATGAGTTTTAAAAATGAGGGGTAAAAAGGATAAAAGAGAGAACAATTCACAGTTTCTGTCACATGATCCTCTCACTACAACTACGGTATAATAGATCTGTCAGGCCAATGCTCTGACAGGTATAGATCGATCCGACCAGCCACGATTTGGCACATGAGCACACAATCGGTCAATCGTCAATCACATGAGACGGCATCTCTACTCGACGATGTAGTTAGGATGGACGACAAGCCAGGGATCTTCCTCATCACCTCCATCTATCTCGAGGAGAACGTTATCCTGAAATCATGATTATGTAGTGAGAGAGAGAGAGAGAGAGAGAGATAGAGAGAGAGAGAGAGAGAGAGAAGGGTAATTAATGCAAGGGCAATATTATAT
Source organism: Hormiphora californensis (assembly GCA_020137815.1). Classification (NCBI taxonomy): domain Eukaryota; kingdom Metazoa; phylum Ctenophora; class Tentaculata; order Cydippida; family Pleurobrachiidae; genus Hormiphora; species Hormiphora californensis. The sequence continues at coordinate 2,207,046 of CM035351.1, forward strand.
GCTACGCCTCAGGGGCAGGGGTTGGCTGCAGCACCGGTACTCTCAGTGTAGAGTAATTAGCTTGCGGAAGTAATTATTCCCATCCTATCTCTCTCTCATGTCACACGACATCTTCTCTCTATCTTCTCTCTATCTATCTCCCATCCTCTCTATCTCTCATGTACAGACCCCCTCCCAGTTTATTGTTTCGCGTTCCGCTACTCCACACATTGTAACATGTCTGTAATACGTGGTTCTCTACACCCTAAATTCAAAGGTAAAAAGACCGAAAAAGAAATATAGTTGCAATTTGCATTGTCATAATCTCAAGTTGCAATTTGAGTATGTTGTTACTTTGCCATGATCTCAAGTTGGTCATTAGTTTTCTTTTGAAATCTAAAATACCCTGATATGATATCAATTCAACCCCAGAACGTGTCAAGAGGAAAGGAGAGGATTTGTTGGCGTTCTACTGGAGACGAATCATTGTTCAAACGGCCCTGATATTCTTCTACATTTGTGCCTCCCTTGTTGGATACAGAATGTACCTTCAGTGGAACGACCTCACCACAGATAGAATATTTGTTCGATCATAGAGCTAGGATTCCTGTCAGAGCATTGGCCTGACAGGAGGATTCTACTTGTTGTGCGGGACAAATTCTGTATTTTCACTGCTAATTTATGTATTGTTGTTTACTTTCTGTTTTAAATTTGACATTTTCTATGCAGCCCAGTGCATATCACCCAACTGTTAACCACACCCACTCCATCCCAAACCACTAACCACTTTGACGAGTCTCTCCAGAACTTTTTCCGTGACCAACTTCTTGGCGATCATCTCCTGTTCTCCACCAATATCATCCTCAATATGCTGTAGATACCAGTCCACCAGTTCCTGCTTCTTCAGCGCACCCTCACCTGTACCTTCTGATAGGGGGTGATTAGGATTCTAACCGGTACCTCCTACTATTGAAAGAGGGGGTTTATAGTTGGTAATTAACCGGTATCTTCTATTATGGAGAGAGAGACTACCACAGAATATGAGTAGATTAATAACTCAATCATTCAATCATTCAATCAAGGGGAGCGTTTCTCAATTACCTCTGGATTTCTCCTCAAATTCACGCATGTGCAGAATCAGCATGTTAGACACCTTCTTGTATTCCTCAAATGTAATCCTCAGGTTCTCTCCCTCCTCTGTCTCCATATCCGCATCTGGGGGAAAGAGGATATTTGGGTGAATAGGATGCTTATATGAGGCATAAACTCTTGCCAGTGGCGCGTTATATCAGATACCTTTCTCCCAGCGCGCCGCTGGGAGAAGGTAGCTGTAGTTTATCCGCCACTGGCGGATAAACTGGTTTAAATCACGACGACGATCCCGAGGCGTAGCCGAGGGAGAGGCGGAGGGGTTTAAACCTATAACGCGTCTGTGGCTAGAGTTTATGGGTTATATACCCTGCTTTAGTTGTTTGTTACAAGTATTACACACTAACAAGAGAGAGAACACTAATCAAAACACACAAAGAGAACTGAGAAACAGTCAAAAACATCTCTCAATTGAGTGTACATTGTTTGGTAACAGTTACTAAGGAGAGAGAAAGAAATAACAAGATATGGGGCATGCCAGACATAACACAGAGGAATTGAGATAGTGAAACAAAAGGGAAGATAAAGAGAGAGAGAGTAATTGACGGAATGTGTTGTTCCTTTCTCTCCAATTTAGTGTGTAACTCTTCCAAACAGTGTTCCCTCTGTATTTCAGTAAGAACTGATCATTTACACACACTTTGAATGTAACATAGGAGTTAAAAATAAATAACCCGCCAGTGGGAAATAATCTGCCGCTGGACTGGCTGGTTATCGAGAGCGCGCTAGTGGGACTTCTCGCCACTGGCGCATTATTTAAGTTAGCAGGGTATATATCTGGGTGAAAAAAGCAAGATATTATCTATTGGAATGGAAGTGCATTTTATACTTTCCTGTGGCTTAGTAGTCATATCTGTGTGTCTTAAAACTTGGTCCGAGATGAACTGACCAAACAATAACCGTACCTGCATCCTGTGTAGTGTTCTGGTCCTCATCCAGGTTAATATCAGGGGTTTCGACCCTGATGATACTCTTACTGAGCAACCTGAATGCCTCCTTCACATGAGCAACCGTCACCTGAAACATAGATCTAGAGAGAGTCGAACACATCACCCCCACTTTGTATTGTTCATAGCCTACATGTAGAGAATAGAAATTGAGGCGTATCGACTGGCAACTAGCTATGTAATTGGTGGGGTAAGGATGGGGTGGGGATATGTGGGGGTTGCTAACTAACTCTGGGCGGGTTGAAGGTACTAACCGTGCTAACCAACTCCTACCTTTTCCTCGCACACCATCTTTGCCATGGCCTCACTCAGCCGGATCAAACTCTCCAACTGTCGGACCGTTATCCTCCAACTGGCCTTACTCATCGCGTTAGCATCCCTCTGCCTCAACTTCTTGTACTCCTCCACCATGTACTCTTGGCTCTCTCGTGTGATCTTGGGCTTGAACTTCTTAGCAAAGGCAATGTAACGACGGATCTCCTCCTGCAGAAGAAAGGAGTCCATTTGAATTGTTCAACAACAGCACAAGAGTCAGTTACATTTTTCATCTCCCCATTGTTGAATAAAAAGGGATAGAAAGCGTCACTCCATGCAATCTATCATGCCGATACTTTTCAGGGTATATTCTTACTGAAAGTTGTGTAACATATAGTAAGTTGCTACGTACCAGTGTGTATTCCCGTTCCACGCTCTCTTCCTGTCTGGAATGAAGGTCTACAATCCTCCTAGCAATAGCGTAATCAGTGACCTCATTGCACTCGTCAACCAGCACAAAGAAGAGATCAAATCGGCTCATAATGGGCGCTGATAGTTGGATGTTTTGCTGGGAGAGGGTGGTAGAGAATATTTAGTTCTTTGTCATGTTGTAACTCTCATTTACATTTGTGTTAGGCGCGGTGTGAGACAGGGTCGAACAAGGCAATTAGTTCTGTGATATTTCCCACATTTTTATCTCGACCCTTGAATTGTTCACAGTGTCAGGCGACTCATCTCGACCCCCTCACCTGGAGTGATTTGCTCCTATCGTACCGCCCTCCAATGGGATTTGCAGCAGCTAGGATACTGGTTCGAGCATTTAGGACCGCCTTTACCCCAGCCTTGGTAATGGAGATGGTCTGCTGTTCCATGGCTTCATGGATAGCAACTTGATCACGAACATCCATCTTATCGAACTCGTCAATACAACACACACCCTGTAGAGAGGGGATGTTAATAGAGCCCGGGACACTGAGAAGGGACACACGCCAAGAAAATATTGTACAGAGCATGAGTAGATCAAATAATACACACATTATCAGCAAGTAGGAGGGCCCCAGCCTCAATAACGAACTCCCCACTCTCCTCATCCTTTACAACAGCAGCAGTTAGACCGGCAGCAGAACTTGCCTTCCCTGATGTGTACACGCACCGGGGCGAGAAATCAGATACCTGTCTGAAGAGAAGGGGGGGGTGGATACAACATATCGAAATAAACTGATTGGTATTATCAAACGCCGGAATACGTTGATTTTTGCTAAGAATCTCGGTTCTGGAATGTAATCGATAACCGAGTATCAAGAATTATACTTTAGGTAATAGCCTTACTTGAGGAACTGACTCTTAGCGGTACTCGGATCGCCCACAATGCACACATTCACATCACCCCTCAGGCTTGTTTTCTCTACTGTCCTCTTCGCCACGCCCCCAAACAGCATGAGTAGAATTCCCTTCTTGATCTCATCGCTGCCGTGAATAGTAGGGAACATGGAGCTGGAGAGGTTCTGGTAGATGTTTCTATCTTTACTCATTTCAAAGATTCGGAGGAGATCAGCTTGGGAGATCTGCTGGCCCAGAGACTCCTCCGTTATCTCACTGTTAGGGTCTATACCTATAGGAATGATGTGTCCAAGAACAAGTACCTCAGGGGGTACCGGGCGTTACAAATAAAAACTACCGATTCTGACATTTAGAAACACTGCCAAAAATGTCCACCTGATTATAAACCTGATTGAGCAGAGGCACACAACAGTCTCATTACCTCCAGTCATCATGGTCTGTGAAGTCTGCTCCACGCCGCACCCCAGGAACGCCATCCTATAACTCAGATCCCGTACACCCAGGGATCTCAAACCCCGGACACCCTGATCTCCCCCTCCAACTCCCTTCGCCTGCTCCTGCCGGACCCCTGGGGTCGCCATAGAGGACACATCGGGAACAACAACCAGGGTGCCAGTGAAGTCTACCTTGTCCCCAGCACGGCAGGATTCCACCGCCTCGGCCCGGAGGACAACCTCGACACACCGGGGAATGCTACCTCGGGGAAGTTCGCTTTGGGTCTCTTGGATACGCACCTAGGGAGAAAACATTCATAAACATTCAGAAGAGAGGGGGTGAGGAATTACTTATTGAGTTGAAACATATATGAGCTATAAAAAGTTTTAATGTTACCTTTTGGAAATCAACGAATTTGCTCTGGTTGATATCCAACATGAACTTGGACCGGTTGGCACAATGCGGATTCCTGCACACAGCGGGCTGTGTGTACTTGAACTGTTGGATAACATCGGGAATGGAGGTCTGACATTCCAAACAAATGAATGTCCCGGACACAAGTTCTGGATGCACAGGGTGCGTCCTAACAACTTGACCCGAAATCTTGGTTAGCTGACCAATCTTACTTGTCGTCAGGGCTCGGATCCTGGTAGGGATGGTTGGACTTAGGTCATATATGAATTTAAATCAAGACTGTGAATCCCCGGTGAATGCTTCAGTCGACTGTAAATTGTAATGCATCTGTCAGCTGTGCAATTGAATGCATGAGCTGCTGCTCACAGCAGGCAACTGAGACTGTTTTGGCGCGAAGGAGCGCGCTCCTGAGCTAAGGAGAGGGTACTCGCGCGTTACAACTAAGGATTGTTGAGAGTGTGACGGCGCTGTGTGCCAGAACTCTCTCAAAACAATACACACACTGTGCTACAGTTCGGAGTACCCTGACGTGCCTTCTTCTTACTACTATCCTACAACTCAATTTCAGGAGCAACATTTCAAATCATGACAACATAACTACGTACTCACAAACAAACATTATTTACTTGGTATGGCCCATGAAGTCAATAAACCGCACGTAAAACTGTTTCTTCTCCTGTACAACTCCCGGGTGTTCGCTCCTTACATAACTGGATAGTGCCTTGCACAAGAAGGGGTAGACCCTGTGTGAGAGAGGATGGAAGGTTAGTAAATAAAGGCATTTGATAATTCATATTACCATTGGGCCCAGTTACTCCGGCTTCACAAAAAAAGAGCCGACGTTTTAACCCTCCGGAGAGATAGGGTCGAGCAAGGCAACTCAATTACCTGTAGTATTCATCCTGAACAGTAGCTGCAAGGTTCCTGTTATATGCCTCAACATCTCTAAAACTAACAGTCAGAGTGTTCCGATCAGGCCCCACTAGCTCCATCACATCGGCCACGTACTTAGCCTCACCCTCCGCCCCGGGTGCCTCGAACTCAGTGAGGAAGGATAGAAAGAGACGCTGACATCTCTCTGCCAAGTCATCCTTCACACGGGACGGTCCCTGGGTTCTCTCGGAAACATCCATATTACAAAGGAGCTAGAAGGAGCTAGGGGAGGTGGATAGTTTGTACTGGGGAAGCTATAATAGGGGTGGGATGACATGGGAGGGGAGTTAATACACCCTGTCTTACATCACATGAACATATATCTTGAAAAGTAACAACTGTACACAAAAAATACACTCGACCCATATCTACTATCTACATGAACTGTGTACTACACGGATCTGAGTGAGTCAACTGTCTACTGATAGGAAACCAATGTATCGTGTCACGTAAAGACATCAAAGAATGGGAAAGCAGCGGTGTCAGGGCTCAACAAATCCACTAGAAAACAAAGTGTACCCGCCCAGCCCTCAAACAATGAGTAAGGTCTATCTGGGGTTCGGGATCCCGCTGCAAATTCCTCAGTAAATATAAATTGTGCAAACTGGTGTGCCCTCCACAGGTGTTTGGGTTGTTTAGTGGTCCGATAGAGCGCCAGAAACGCATAACCACTCCCTGCGATCCCATGGCAAATACCGGGCCCCTTTTTCAGTAATCCTCTCTTCCATAACCCCTCACCCCCGGCCCTTAGTGAAGCCTCCCCAAACTTTGCATCCTTCAAGACCTGGTTGGCCCTAATCAGAAAATAAATGACACCCGGGGATCCATGGCACCAATGCCATAGTGAGTCCCGGGTTTCATTCAAGCACGCCGGGTAGTTGTGGTTGGCTGTCTCACAGCTCAGGACAGAATAGGACGCAGCCCTCACATCCTCCCTATCCTGTTTGTTAGATAACAGGGTGTGAACTGCATGTCGTGTTTGCTAGTCGCGAGCGCGCTTGCGAGACAAGCAAACACGTCAAGGTTCATTAACAAGCATGCTGCTCAGTCATTTTAGATTTAATACACAATGTAAGGATACCATGTAATAGGTGAGACTCTTGCCGTCACCCTCGTTCAAGTCCCGTGAAAAACGGAGCAGTACACGCAAACTGATGCCCATTTTCCTCGCGTGACCCCGATTCAGCAGTTTGAGACACCAACTCTTTAGGGGGCCATATCTCAGGAACCAGACAAGATAGGAAAAATCGCCGTCTAACGAGGCGTACAGTTTTTAATCTAGTTTACCACTGTACCGGCCGTTTCACTCTCCGACCTAAAACAAAAATCGCAACCCCACAAAACTTCAAAATAATGAAATTCGCATCTCGCATGTCGTGTTGCATGTCGTGTTGCATGTCGTGTCATGTTATTGACGCGCTCGCGTTCAACTCTCACACAGCAGCTGCAGAACATGGCGGGAAACATCGAGGAGTAGAGAGAGGGTCGGTGCCGAATCAAATATTTCTTGATCTTGATCTACTCCATCTCTCAGCTATCCTACCCCTCATCAACTCGATCTCTCAGCTACCCTACCCCTCATCTACTCCATCTTTCAGCTACCCTACCCCTCATCTACTCCATCTTTCAGCTACCCTACCCCTTATCTAGTCCATCTCTCAGCTACCCTACTCCTCATCTACTCCATCTCTCAGCTTCCTTATTAGGGAAGCATAGAGATGGAAACCATTAGGGGTAGGGAATCCCTATCCATAATCGTTTCCATCTCTATGCTTCCCTAGCCCTCATCAACTCCATCTTTCAGCTACCCTACCCCTAATCTAGTCCATCTCTCCGCTACCCTACTCCTCATCTACTCCATCTCTCAGCTACCCTACCTCCCATTTACTCCATCTCTCAGCTACCCTACCTCCCATTTACTCCATCTCTCAGCTTCCCTACCTCCCATTTACTCCATCTCTCAGCTTACCTACCTCCCATTTACTCCATATCTCAGCTTCCCTAACTGCCAATTTACTCCATCTTTCAGATACCCTACCTCCCATTTACTCCATCTCTCAGCTTACCTACCTCACATTTACTCCATCTCTCAGCTTCCCTACCTCCCATTTACTCCATCTCTCAGCTTCCCTACCTCCCATTTACTCCATCTCTCAGCTACCCAACCTCCCATTCACTCCATCTATCAGCTACCCTACCTCCCATTTACTCCATCTCTCAGCTTCCCTACCTCCCATTTACTCCATCTCTCAGCTTCCCTACCTCCCATTTACTCCATCTCTCAGCTTACCTACCCCCCATTTACTCCATATCTCAGCTTCCCTACCTGCCATTTACTCCATCTTTCAGATACCCTACCTCCCATTTACTCCATCTCTCAGCTTACCTACCTCCCATTTACTCCATCCCTCAGCTTCCCTACCTCCCATTTATTCCATCCCTGCCTCCCATTTACTCCATCTCTCAGCTACCCTACCTCCCATTCACTCCATCTCTCAGCTACCCTACCACCCATTTACTCCATCTCTCAGCTTCCCTACCTCCCATTTACTCCATCTCTCAGCTTCCCTACCTCCCATTTACTCCATCCCTGCCTCCCATTTACTCCATCTCTCAGCTACCCTACCTCCCATTCACTCCATCTCTCAGCTACCCTACCTGCCATTTACTCCATCTCTCAGATACCCTACCTCCCATTTACTCCATCTCTCAGCTTACCTACCTTCCATTTACCCCATCTCTCAGCTTCCCTACCTCCCATTTACTCCATCTCTCAGCTACCCTACCTCCCATTTACTCCATCCCTCAGCTTCCCTACCTGCCATTCACTCCATCTCTCAGCTACCCTACCTCCCATTTACTCCATCTCTCAGCTACCCTACCTCCCATTTACTCCATCTCTCAGCTACCCTACCTCCCATTTACTCCATATCTCAGCTTCCCTACCTCCCATTTACTCCATCTCTCAGCTTACCTACCTCCCATTTACTCCATCTCTCAGCTACCCTACCTCCCATTTACTCCATCTCTCAGCTTACCTACCTCCCATTTACTCCATCTCTCAGCTTCCCTACCTCCCATTTACTCCATCCCTCAGCTACCCTACCTCCCATTTACTCCATCTCTCAGCTTACCTACCTCCCATTTACTCCATCTCTCAGCTTCCCTACCTCCCATTTACTCCATCCCTCAGCTTCCCTACCTCCCATTTACTCTATCTCTCAGCTACCCTACCTCCCATTTACTCCATCTCTCAGCTTCCCTACCTGCCATTTACTCCATCTCTCAGATACCCTACCTCCCATTTACTCCATCTCTCAGCTTACCTACCTTCCATTTACCCCATCTCTCAGCTTCCCTACCTCCCATTTACTCCATCTCTCAGCTACATTACCTTCCATTTACTCCATCTCTCAGCTTCCCTACCTCCCATTTACTCCATCTCTCAGCTACCCTACCTCCCTTTTACTCCATCTCTCAGCTACCCTACCTCCCATTTACTCCATCTCTCGGGAAGCTGAGAGATGGAGTAAATGGGAGGTAGGGTAGCTGAGAGATGGAGTAAATGGGAGGTAGGGAAGTTGAGAGATGGAGTAAATGGGAGGTAGGGAAGCTGAGGGATGGAGTAAATGGGAGGTAGGGAAGCTGAGAGATGGAGTAAATGGGAGGTAGGGAAGCTGAGAAATGGAGTAAATGGGTGGTAGGGTAGCTGAGAGATGGAGTAAATGGGAGGTAGGGTATCTGAGAGATGGAGTAAATGGCAGGTAGGGAAGCTGAGAGATGGAGTAAATGGGAGGTAGGGTAGCTGAGAGATAGAGTAAATGGGAGGTAGGGAAGCTGAGGGATGGAGTAAATGGGAGGTAGGGAAGCTGAGAGATGGAGTAAATGGGAGGTAGGTAAGCTGAGAGATGGAGTAAATGGGAGGTAGGGTAGCTGAGGGATGGAGTAAATGGGAGGTAGGGAAGCTGAGAGATGGAGTAAATGGGAGGTAGGTAAGCTGAGAGATGGAGTAAATGGGAGGTAGGGTAGCTGAGAGATGGAGTAAATGGGAGGTAGGTAAGCTGAGAGATGGAGTAAATGGGAGGTAGGGAAGCTGAGATATGGAGTAAATGGGAGGTAGGGTAGCTGAGAGATGGAGTAAATGGGAGGTAGGGTAGCTGAGAGATGGAGTAAATGGGAGGTAGGGTAGCTGAGAGATGGAGTGAATGGCAGGTAGGGAAGCTGAGGGATGGAGTAAATGGGAGGTAGGGTAGCTGAGAGATGGAGTAAATGGGAGGTAGGGAAGCTGAGAGATGGGGTAAATGGAAGGTAGGTAAGCTGAGAGATGGAGTAAATGGGAGGTAGGGTATCTGAGAGATGGAGTAAATGGCAGGTAGGGAAGCTGAGATATGGAGTAAATGGGAGGTAGGTAAGCTGAGAGATGGAGTAAATGGGGGGTAGGGAAGCTGAGAGATGGAGTAAATGGGAGGTAGGGTAGCTGAGAGATGGAGTAGATGAGGAGTAGGGTAGCGGAGAGATGGACTAGATTAGGGGTAGGGTAGCTGAAAGATGGAGTTGATGAGGGCTAGGGAAGCATAGAGATGGAAACGATTATGGATAGGGATTCCCTACCCCTAATCGTTTCCATCTCTATGCTTCCCTAATAGGGAAGCTGAGAGATGGAGTAGATGAGGAGTAGGGTAGCTGAGAGATGGACTAGATAAGGGGTAGGGTAGCTGAAAGATGGAGTAGATGAGGGGTAGGGTAGCTGAAAGATGGAGTAGATGAGGGGTAGGGTAGCTGAGAGATCGAGTTGATGAGGGGTAGGATAGCTGAGAGATGGAGTAGATCAAGATCAAGAAATATTTGATTCGGCACCGACCCTCTCTCTACTCCTCGATGTTTCCCGCCATGTTCTGCAGCTGCTGTGTGAGAGTTGAACGCGAGCGCGTCAATAACATGACACGACATGCAACACGACATGCAACACGACATGCGAGATGCGAATTTCATTATTTTGAAGTTTTGTGGGGTTGCGATTTTTGTTTTAGGTCGGAGAGTGAAACGGCCGGTACAGTGGTAAACTAGATTAAAAACTGTACGCCTCGTTAGACGGCGATTTTTCCTATCTTGTCTGGTTCCTGAGATATGGCCCCCTAAAGAGTTGGTGTCTCAAACTGCTGAATCGGGGTCACGCGAGGAAAATGGGCATCAGTTTGCGTGTACTGCTCCGTTTTTCACGGGACTTGAACGAGGGTGACGGCAAGAGTCTCACCTATTACATGGTATCCTTACATTGTGTATTAAATCTAAAATGACTGAGCAGCATGCTTGTTAATGAACCTTGACGTGTTTGCTTGTCTCGCAAGCGCGCTCGCGACTAGCAAACACGACATGCAGTTCACACCCTGGATAAAGGAAAGGAGAGGACCATTTGGAGGATGGACGACAGACCATGTGCTGCCCCAAGATAAAGAGAATCATAATAACTATACATTAGAGGGCAGGGAGAGCCCAGTTTGCGGGATAACTTCCGTCCTGATTGAATGGTTGAGTTGATTATAGTACCCACCACAACCCCTGGCACGGCCTCCTCCCCAAGATGTTTCCGAAGGTACAGTACCCCACAGAGATACCCGGCCCGCCCCACCAACAATTCATCTCCCCCACATGACAGGAAATCAACAGGGGAACACATTTCATGGAGCCTGATAAACTTATCCAAATACAGGTCTGATAGCGCCTTATTGGTGTTGGAGTACATCACAGCCGCGAGAGCGTACACACCCGCGTGTCCAAGAAAAAACGCTACACCCGTTGATCGTTTCCGTTCCGATTTCTTGCTGCAATATTCTAACGCCACCTCCAGGTACTTTCGAGCGAGTGTGGTGCAGTTATTCCGTGTTTCCTCCCGGACAGATGGGGACTGTGAGACGTGGTGGAGAGCAAACGCAATACCGGATATCCCAACATAGAGACCTCCCTCCTCCTCTCGGGGATCCGGTGGCATGTTCTTGGAGATAAGATCGACAATATTATCCACCTCTTGGATAAGGTCAGTACGGTATTTCCCCTGGATATCTGGGACCGACATGGCGGTGTTGGGGTAGTCAGAGAGGTTGTTCTCGAAGTATCTCCGTTGGTATCCCATATGCCCGTGAGATGCCATGGTATGCAGCTACGGGACACTGAATAAGAAAGGAATAATTTTAGATACATCTTCCCTTTTACATTCACACATCTCAACTTTCAAACGAATGTCATAATAAATTGTTTCATGTACAAATCACAAAATATATCCCAAATAATCGACCGATCGACGGAGAACAAAAGTCCTCTAGCCGCATTGTCCCCATATTGCAAGTGGGAGGCACAAACAAAATACTGTCCCCTAGCATCGAATCACGGCAGAGGGTAACTCTGAAGCAGTGAGGTAGCAGCCATTTTAATCATCATTGCATCCATATCCATCTGCAGATGAGTGTCAATGTTCCTCTGCAGACCCTCAACCACAATCCGGAGTTGATCCGGGTCAAAGTCGACCGTTGTTTCTACCATGGCCTGAAATAGGAAGAAGTATTTTAGGGGAGTAACCTTGATTACAGATCTTATAGGGGGTGGGGGGGCTTTTGACTTTCTAAGAGTGGGATACTATAGTTTTACTGTTAGTGATAGTGGTGATATATTCAATCTTGGGGTGATTCAGGATGATTAAAACATTTAAAAATTTAACAAATTACCTTCCTACTGAAGCACATAACAGAGTGTTTGATATAAGACAGTTTCAGCCTCGTTTCAACATGTAGATCCTCGCTCATCTGGTGTATAAGGCACAGGAGGGTGGCTGAGGGAGGGGAAGATGCAAACACAGACTCCACATTCATATCCCGGCAAGCTGACAGCAACACCTCTGTATCAGTGGCACACAGCGCCTGAATGGGAATGGGGGATCATGATGGCGTGTATTTTACAATATAGTACCAGAACAAGTAACAACGGTGGAGTGGGCCTGGGGTGTAAAGTGTAAACTATTAGGCTAAAGCATATTAATCAATCGGGGTGTTCCGCGTTTAGTAAACCAAAAATGGTACCGTGTGTACCTTGTATATTGCGTCATGGTACTGCTGGTCAGCTATCAGGTTTGCAATCTGCGTGGAAACATCCTCCTGTATTGGTTGCACCTGTCGTGAGAGACAGTTGTTTGGCCGCACGTGCATCTCAATTCTCAACTTGGTGTCACCCTTATAACTCCTACGCATAGCGCGGTAGAACGAGGCCCGCCTACTGCCTAGTCACGGCGTGCCTGGTGAAATTTTAACACGACCTAGCATGCGACGGGAAACCACCACTTGTACGTGGTAGCTGAGGGTCTACAGAATGGCGCTACGGTGCGGGAAAAAACATTCCATTCCCTAAAATCTTTTTTTTTACTTTTATTTGATTTGGGTCAAAATTGGCTATATTAAACGTGGTCCCGAAAAATCCATAATGACTTAGCACACGAAATATGTTACCCCTACCTATTTTTGCACGTAGAATCGATTGCCGTTGAAGTCGAATCTCTAGAATGACTGTAAAATGGTCAAAAGTTGATTTTTTACCATTTTTTGGAGGTTTTTGGCCCCTAAACCATTGAAAACGTTGAGATAGGAATTTGAAACTAGTGCCAATCGTTAAAATGGTCATTTTTCTACCAAGAACCAAGTTTTCGTGTATATCCGATTTATGGTTAGATTTGGGCAAATTGTTGAAATCTGCCAACTAGGAGAACCGTAACTTGATTTTCTTGTTTTTTGGATTTTGGCATTTTTGACAAACTTCTGATTGAAATGGTCAATCGGGACCATGCTTAAGTTGTTTATGGGACAATTTTCGACTAAAATCCAAGATTTCATACCAATCCAATAACAGATCGTTGATTTATAGAAAATTTAAGTAGGCAAAACGGTGAAAATAAGCAAGAAAAGTTGTCATTTTGACCGTTTTGCCTACTTAAATTTTCTATAAATCAACGATCTGTTATTGGATTGGTATGAAATCTTGGATTTTAGTCGAAAATTGTCCCATAAACAACTTAAGCATGGTCCCGATTGACCATTTCAATCAGAAGTTTGTCAAAAATGCCAAAATCCAAAAAACAAGAAAATCAAGTTACGGTTCTCCTAGTTGGCAGATTTCAACAATTTGCCCAAATCTAACCATAAATCGGATATACACGAAAACTTGGTTCTTGGTAGAAAAATGACCATTTTAACGATTGGCACTAGTTTCAAATTCCTATCTCAACGTTTTCAATGGTTTAGGGGCCAAAAACCTCCAAAAAATGGTAAAAAATCAACTTTTGACCATTTTACAGTCATTCTAGAGATTCGACTTCAACGGCAATCGATTCTACGTGCAAAAATAGGTAGGGGTAACATATTTCGTGTGCTAAGTCATTATGGATTTTTCGGGACCACGTTTAATATAGCCAATTTTGACCCAAATCAAATAAAAGTAAAAAAAAAGATTTTAGGGAATGGAATGTTTTTTCCCGCACCGTAGCGCCATTCTGTAGACCCTCAGCTACCACGTACAAGTGGTGGTTTCCCGTCGCATGCTAGGTCGTGTTAAAATTTCACCAGGCACGCCGTGTAGTATAGCGGGCCGAGAGAGGTGACGGCGCCACCAATGTCTCAACTCGTCCTCTGGTTGTGATATCTTGAGTCAAGAGGCACTGATCAGCCTGGTACTAAGCGTGATCAGTACTGATGCCTGACACACGACCAAGACATAAAAAAATGCGGTGTCGGTAGTCATGTATTAAACCACGTACCTGAACTTTCATTATATCGCTGATGTGACTGAAAGAGAAGACACACGTTAATTCAGAGGGTAAAGCAAGAAAACAATAACGTGTCACTTTGGTAACCAAGGAGATTGTACGTTACTATGCACGTTACTATGGTAACCAATCAGGTTACCTGTTGATTCGTTCCTCAAAGTTAGGGTCCAAGTTGATGTTTTTTGTAGATTGTTCTAAGGCTGCAACCCGTTGCATTATGACAGATATCTTGTCTTGTACTGCTCTGCTGGTACCTGTGTAATCAGACACTAGAAATTTACTGGCGACAGAGTTAAAGTACATAAAATTGATGGTGAGTACTATCAAGAGCTACCGAAAGTTGAAATCTTGTTACCATGAGATCTCTGAATTTCGCTAAAGTGTTTTGTCAAGTGTTGGTAGAGGGTGGAGCAGTGCCGCTTGTATATCGCATCCATCCCAGGTAGTAGCTCGTTCCCTACTGCCTCCCTGTATTTACCTACTATCGCATCTCCCATCACCTAATAAAGAGGGGTGTGAGTGAAGATATGGATATATTGCCCCATGTAACGAGGGGTGATTAAATTTACATTCGCAGGATGTTTGCTAACTAACCCTATTTAGCTCGTTATTTTGTTGCTCCAGTGAATTCGTGACGATATCCGAAGCGTTCTTTATCTCCCTCTCTATCTGTACTTGAGCGTTTTTCTGAATTTTGTTCACCCCCTCAGACAGATCTGGTGGGGATATTGGCGCTTTAATATCACAGGTAAACTAGGTAAATACAAACTTCTACTCCAGACTATAATAATTCGGCATGGGTCGGAAATCCAATAATCTATAGATATCCCTCCACCTCCCACGCACCGGACCCTGGTATCATCTCTGATGAAGTTCTTCGTTTTAGCTCTGTCAACTACGATATGAGAAATTTAACTGATGATTATATGTTTCCATAAAGTTGTCTTACCTTTGGATAGCTGTGTGAGACTTTTCTTCTTGAATTCACTTTGTTGTGTTTCCAGGGACGTCCTAAAATGTGACTTCTTACACTCAGCCTCAAACCTCTCACACACACTCTCAATATTAAACTTCTCCGTGGTCATAGACCCCGGAGCTTTGGCCTCTCTCATCGCCTTGCTGATGTGTTTCTCTATCTCAATGGTAAGGGACGCTTTGAGGGAATTCACAGCCCCAGTCAGGCCCTCCAGGTGTTTTTGGCATGTCTTGAAGTCACTCTTCTTGACGAGAACGTATCCCTGCAAGTAGGAGAGATGTTTCATTGGAATTTAGCTGAGCTGTTGATGTAAGAAGAAAACCAGAAGGAAGAAGTGCACACAGTATATAACACACATCGCTTCTAGACTCACTAACAAAGACACATAACAGATGAAGAACACATGGGAAGAAGAAAAGAACACAGAAACATAACAGGAGGAAGAAGGACACATAATAAGAGCAGTGAGCACGTCCAGAAAAAGGACCTACCTCGGGTGGTGCGATAAGGGTGTTGTCTGACATGCTACTAGCTGTAATCAGTGTGTTTTGGTTAGTATGTAATGCGTATTCTGTGGAACACTATTTTCGTTAGACTGACACAAATATGCACAGTAATCGGTAATAGTATTACTACTTAAAGGCAACTTTAGAGGTGCCGCCAGACTGGCTAGGGTCTATTGTTGTTATTTATGGCATATTGCCAGATTAAGGAAGTATATAAAATGAGGCTACTGGTGAAGCCACTTCACACTAAAAGATAACATGGTCTACACATTGTTATCATTTCTCACAAGTTGTGTAATTGCCACGTTTCTTGAAACATACAAAGTAGATACTCGTTGTAGTGAGTATACTCCTAGTTTACATGCATACTCTGATGTGTATACATTGTGACTTCTACAGCTATATAACAGTTATTGTCTATAATACGGTGCTCATATAGATCATTCACTGCGTGGGCATTGTTTGTTACATGTGTTTCTCTTAGCTCTAGATTGAGATCACCGTGTTGTTGGCGTTATAAGCTGTGTTGTTTAAAATGATGCTCGTACCACGCTACCTTGATCCTCAGCAGGTAATGAACTGTTGCTTGTGAAGTGTTTTGAACCGCGGTATATATACTTATTTTGTGGCTATATCTGCAGCTAACACGTTAGCCCACATCTTAAGCGAACAATTTTTTTCAGGTACAATATGTCCGAAAGTTTCGCAAAGTTGGCGGACGAGCGGAAATTAAATCTCTCAAAATTGGCGATGTAAATATTCTTGATCTTGTTTAGTACATGCGAATATACAAAGGAAAATTCAGGGCAATCAACTCGCTCTCTCAATGTGTTCTACAATTTGTTAAACTAGTTATATTTTCACATCTTCCAGAGCATTGCGATTGGGAAACCACTCGATGAAACAGAGCGGAGGTTTTACGAGAGCACAGTACACACCTTACCACGACCCCTTGCTGACTTCCTTTCCCGCTACTGGGGTGTTATATCTCTACCGGAGGAACACAATTCCTTTCTCGTGTTGGAAGACGTGACGTCACAATTTTCTCGGCCGAGCATTCTCGATTTGAAGATTGGTAGCTCAAGAGAGTACAGCGAAGATATGGACAAAGGTCGTGTGGCGGAGAAGATACAGAAGTCGCTACAAAGGACGACCCATAAAATGGGTATCAGAGTGGCCGGCATTAAGGTAAGATTACTTGGGCTTGGAACGGAATATATCAAATGGTCGGTAAATCGAACTCGTACGTTATGAGTTATCAGAACGTTATTTTAGTTCCATAGTGTTCTTTTTTTTAGTTCTTTATTTTAGTTCTTCAGCTCCCTAGGATAATTTGGTAGTTTAGTATCAATTACATTGCTCTGAAAGTGAGAGTTTAATAACACTTTCAGAGTTACAACTGCATGGAGAGTATCGGGACCTTTAGCCTCACGAAGAAGGAGGGTGGATTGTTGACTGAAGTTACTATTCGCGACACCATGAGGTAGCACATATAATTCAGATCAAGTATACCAGAGCAATAATATATCTGTATTTTAATCCTATGTGTAATTAAATATGATTGCTTTCCCTCCAGGAAGTATTTTTCGGATGGTCTTGAGTGCAAGTATGAAGCAATTCGGCAACTGCTTAACAAAACGCACTGTCTCCTCAAGGTAATGAAGTTGTTCTGAGTCCTGATAACAAAGCAATGTTCAATATTCATTGATCAAACAAGCAGGAAGTGAATTGAGATATTCCAATATCACTTCCCATCCAATTCAGGTAGCAGACACGATTTGTCTTCGAATGTACGGGTGCTCCCTTCTGATTGTCTACGAATCAGACCCTTTACTCCCAGCCAAGGTCAGATTTAATTCAAACAGTCGCTGTGCTGGTAAGCGCAAAGGTTGCCATTTTATTTAACACTTCTACTTTCAATTTTATCTTATAATGCAGAACAATGTAACTATACTACCTCATTGAAAGCTATCCAATTAAATTTCCTCTCAGGCTGATGTCCGCATCATTGACTTTGCAAAAGTGCAGGAAGAGGACAAATATGGTAAAATGTATGCTGATCCTGATGCAGGTTTTCTACTTGGCCTCCGATCTCTCATAACCATCCTCGAAAGCCTCCTTGCAGAGAAGTCAGAAGAGTGGAGATGAACAGAATCAACAGATCTCTGTTCAACAGATTCGATACTGAAGTTTTAGTTTTTAAGTGCTATTAGTTGAGATATGTTTTATTTAACTTGAGACAGAATCATCGGGTAGTTGGATATTAGCCGCATGAATATTGATTAAGAGACAATGAAACATGAAACCAAGAGAAAGACGGTATTCTTGTTTGCAGTGTTTGCAGCTAAAAAAGTTAACTAACCATTGTCTGTTATTAAAATTGATTTATAAATTTTATTGCCCTTCAAAAATATTTGCGTAAATATTGTGATTCCATATACCCAGCCTTGGGCAATATTATACAACCATTTGACCTGTTATGGTTTGTTTCAGTGTCGCGACATAGTGACATATGTCTGATATAGGGAAACGTTAAAATCGGGTTGTTTTGAGTGTCAGGCCCGAGTGTCACGCGACTAGTGTTATAGGGGTGACTGCGTCACCAACTGTTAACAGGCTTTTAAACACTCAGATCGTAACGGCGCCCCGACATGTAGAGCTGAGCTGGGCGTGATTATAATCTGGGTACGTTACAGCCTGTTTACAGGTGCCTGCTAGCAAAAAGAGTAAGGTAGCGACTGGCTATTTGACATGGCGGCTAATTTGAAACACCCCCTCTACAGGCCAGCAGGTGCACCAAATTTGTATTTTTAGACATCAGTGGGCTAGTCAGAACTCATGCCAAGTAAAGCCCACTGATGTCTAAAAAATCCAAATCTGGTGCACCTGCTCGCCTGTAGAGGGGGTGTTTCAAATAGCCAGTCGCTACCCTACACATTTATTTTCTAGAACGACTTCAAACGACTTCAAGCGGCTATAGCCACGCAACCACATGGCCAATTTTAGTAAACTAGACGGTATCTGATAGATACTCGATAGCACTATCCGATAACCTCAAACAAAACCGTAACGGGCCGCCCTAACCCGTTTCGACCGCTAAATCTAATTGTTACCATCCAGATGTAAACTTTGCCCAGCTGAGCTGATTATTATTATTATTAAATCTGTTTACAATAATTTGACACTGTCAATATTGCCCTCCTATTTGCGAGGAAAATGGAACTCTCTAGGTCTCTTTCACACTTTCTCAGCTGTCAGATCATACAAAAAAAAAAATAAAATGTCGATTAAAATACTGATTAGATAATGATTAAAATATATTGTAAATTGATTAAATAAGTTAGTTAAAAATTCACTCCGTGGAGTGCGATTCGTACACAGTGTGTACGTCTCGGGCTGGTCAGTTATACATTTACAATTGATTAGAATATAAACCCATTACACAAGCAGTTGATCCCCAAATAAAGATTGTTCTATTACAGCTCTTACTAGCTTTCTAAAGTTCGATTTTACCTGCTTGTCTTTGGAGAAAATTAGTGGAAGATGGAAGTTCATTTCATAAGAAGATATCACCCTTAGTTCCTCACGGGGCCCTTCCACATCTTTTATCGCAGAACATTCAAACAACTTGTGGAATGTTGAATCTGGGAGTTGGCCACATTCAAGACAGTTGGGAACTGTAAGTGATCGCTCGTATCTCAGGTAACTGAAGCTGAAGTCTTGAAAACGTAAGGATCTGCCATGTACAAAGTCTAAGACCTGAGATGAGTTCTGTCGGGACATGTTTCTTGGAATTATGGGGAAATCCAAAGTGGCCTCTGAGTTTATAAGGTTGGCGAGTTCTTCTTGAGAGTGAATAGGAAGTATGCTGAAAGGGTCATCTCGAGTCAAATGGTTAATCGATGATTTGAGTGACCGGTCCCATAAACTACATGTGTACTGTCTCATTTCCTCTTTTGAGTACAGGAAAGTGTCCGGCTCTAAACTTCCCAAGTTAATAGTTCTGATTGAATCTCTGTTAGAATCCTGGATCTGGACACCGTCTAGTTGAGTCGACTTCCAAACCAAATATCTTTTGGTAGCAGCAATCTGCCAGAAGAACACATGATTTTGTTCCGCTTCAATTTGTAGTAGTTTAGCTGATATATTATCTTTAGCTGCAAGGCCTTTTAGGACAAATTTGGTTACCACTGTTTCCACAAGAACGTCAATAGGAGGCACGCATGCTAGGAGTTCTGACAGAGGTTTGGCTATGTGAACTTGTCCCCCTGTTATCTTCAGCCGTGCTCGGGAAAGAAGATCTCCGAAGAAGTCCGTTCGCTGTCTTAACCAAACTGGTGCTGCATAAAGGATCTTTGTCAAGATTACTGTTCTGAATAGTAGCGAAAGCCCCGAACTGTTAATCCCTGTCAGTCGACCAGTCATTGAGGTTAATGTGTTCCAGTTAAACCAGCATCTTTTCAGTACATCAGCAGCATGAGTCATGAAATTTAGGTTACTATCAATGTAAACCCCAAGGACTTTACTATTCTTGGCAAAAGAGACGACTTTATTTCCAATCTTCAGTTGCTGAGGTGATGCACTATCATCTGATGAACCCCTTGGTCTGATGATGACAATCTCTGTTTTATTTCTATCACAGTTCACCGCTAGTCTCCACTTCCGACACCAGTTGTGAATGTAGTCCAAAACTATTGCCATAGTTCTCTCGCATTGAGTCTGGTCTCCAAAAACCAACACAGATCCGTCGTCGGCGAACTTGAATGCTTCAGTCCTACATCTCACCTCCTCCGGCAGATTTTTGGTGCAGAGTAAGTCAGAGATGTAGAGAATGAATAGGATTGGAGAGAGGACTGCCCCCTGGGGAAGGCCTACTCTTCCACACCTACGGAGTGGGCCAAGAACTCCATTGATCTTCAAACGAACACTTCTTTGTGAAAGCATGTTGTCGATAAGGTTCAACAGCATTCCATTGATTCCAAGTTTATGGAGCTTCACAATCAAACATTCATGGGGAACTGAGTCAAAAGCTTTTTGGAAATCTATACACAACAGAAAGGCTGTCAGCTTTCTTCTGCGTGTTTCATGAACGGTCGATAGCAGCTTGAAGAGATAGCGAGTGGTGTTTCGTGCCGGTAGGAAGCCCTCTTGTTCCTCATCTGGTATTGATTCCATGGCGCAAAGATCTTTAATTCTTTTGTCCATAACCCTTTCAAGCATCTTTCCGATGTACGATGATATTGTGATGGGTCGGAAGGAACCTGGTTTTACATAGGACGACTTTCCAGGTTTCTGGATGAATGTAACGTAGGAAGAGTTCCACAGCCATCGACCCAGCTTTAGGCATCTCGAAAACATATCGGCTAAGTACTGCACAGTTCTGTGGCGAAGGTGTTTCAGCATGGTTGGGTGGATACCATCTCCGTCCCAGGCTTTACCACTCGCTTTCATAGAGCTGATGGCTGCTGATACTTCGTCGGCGGCTACTGGGCGATTGAGTTGATCCTCCGGGTCGTGATGATCGTCATCCTCTATCTCGTTCTTCAAACGAGCATAATCCTCAGTTATTCCGTCGAGGTGAACATCGTCAAAATCCTCACCTGAAGCTGAGTTGGGCCGGGCAGCACTTTTTAGGGCGCCGTTTCGATCTGGGTGTTTGGAGGCCTGTTTACAGGTGCACACTGCCAAAAAAGTACCCTGCACTAAAACGGCTCTAACCGCCAAACCACTCAACCGTTTTGGCTAATTCAAAGTTCATTTGCTAGGAAATGTCAAGGCCTAACCCCAACCCAAACCCTAACCCTAACCCCACTTTAGCCCTAGCCCTAAAAAACCGTTTGTCAGAAATGGGCGCGATTATAATCTGGGTGCCTTGCAGCCTGTTTACAGGTGCGCGCTACCAAAAGAGTATACTTAGAGCGACTTTTTTCAAACGGCTATAGCCATGGAACCATATGGCCGATTTGAGTAAACTAAACGGTATCAGTTAGAGAATCGATAGCCCTAACCGATAACCCCAAACCAAACCCTAACCAGACCCTAACTGATAGCTCTAACCCGTCGCGCGTGCCAAAACTACGAATTGTTAGCAATGAAAGGCACCCAGATTTTAACGTTTTCCGTCATAGTTAGGAACACTATTGGTGCGCGGTCGTGCCCACGGAAGGAGTGCTTGGATCATCTTGAAACCGGTTTTAAGTTAACTAATGCATATCCAAAAGTGTCTGTAGCTATTTGGGTGATGTTCTGACAATCCAATCACGAGTTATGACGAAAAAACAGTCAAAAAAGACGTTTTAAAGTGACAAAAAGGAGGATCTGAACACAGCCCTTATATGAAGGGTTGGGGCTATGAAACTTCTTGAGTGGACAGAGAATCGTCCAAATTTGCAGTGCCAACTTTGGAATAGTTTCTATCTTTTGTAGTTATCTAATTAGAGCCGTTCAAACATGTGAGACGATCTGCAAAAAGGGTGATTTGGTACTGTTTCCGTCCCATATTGCTTGCTCTCACCGCTTGTATGCTTTAATCTGCTCTCTAATTGGGTAAATCTCGTCAAGTGATCACTTCACAAGCAAAAATACCTAGTATTAGAGGCCCCTGCAGCATCGTCTCACATGTTTAAACAGCTCTAATTAGATAACTACAAAAGATAGAAACTATTCCAAAGTTGGCACTGCAAATTTGGACGATTCTCTGTCCACTCAAGAAGTTTCATAGCCCCAACCCTTCATATAAGGGCTGTGTTCAGATCCTCCTTTTTGTCACTTTAAAACGTCTTTTTTGACTGTTTTTTCGTCATAACTCGTGATTGGATTGTCAGAACATCACCCAAATAGCTACAGACACTTTTGGATATGCATTAGTTAACTTAAAACCGGTTTCAAGATGATCCAAGCACTCCTTCCGTGGGCACGACCGCGCACCAATAGTGTTCCTAACTATCAGAAATCACCAAACACCCAGATTTTAACGCTGGCCCACTTTTTGGATTCACGAAGATTCGTGAATCTAAAAAAGTGCTGCGCGTTATGTAACGCGCAATTCACAAAACAGCGCCGCGCCGAGCGACTCAGTTCCACCAAAAACAAATGAAACAAAGTTTTGAAAAACTTTGAAGATCTTGAAAGTTGAAATTTCAAAAAGCGATGCCTCATCCTGTACTGTAGACCCATTTGGCATGTACTGCAGACCCCCAGGGAACTACAGCGTGAATTTAATGATCCCTCAATCCATACCGGGGCACTGGCCAGCCGTTTTTGAAGCAAGGGCTATTGAGGATGCTGGGTGACAACTGACAACTGACAGGAGACACCAACAATTAATTTGAGATCTATCTATCATGTACTGTTCAACCCCCATTTGTGTGGTTTACGGTGAATTTTAGAGTGTTCTGGACTCTGGTATGAACACACGTGCACGCAAAATTGAACCGCTCTCTTATGGGGCTATCTATGCACATGAATTGGATTTAACAGGAGTCTCCATAACTTCTTCTGAAAACTGAGCTCTGTAGTCTATACTTCGTCGCTTTAGCCTTTGCCCTTTGGCCTTTACTCTTTAGCGTGTGACTAGTAGTCACACGCTAAAGAGTAAAGGCTTCGTTTAGCCGCGCTTCGCGTGGCTAGTGTAGGGGTGACTGCGTCACCAAACTAATAACTTGTTTAGTTTCTTGACAGAGGATAAACTCTTTTTTTTGGATTGCTTACACCTGTAGTTTCCTAGAAAAAAGTTTCTTATTTAAAGGTTTCTTGAAATATGCGAGCTTAATTAACGAGAGTAAGGTATTCACTCCTGGCGGATATTTTGGTGGGCGGACTCTAGTGCTAACTGACTCTATACCTAAACCCAAGGAGGACTCTATATCTAACCCTAACCTCTACACTAACCCCTAACCTCGAACCCAAATAACAGCCCTAACACTTCTAAACGAGTATAGAGGCACAGCAAACTCTCGCTTTCGGCCTAACGGCCGAAATCTCAAGTTCGCTTTTCGTGATTTTAGCACTAGAGTCCGCTTACCGATACTTTACGGGCCGATAAGAAAGGTAACAAACTAGGACCTAACAGTGCTGCTTGTAGTCGTATTACCGTAATGGAAATACAGTAATGAGACGCGCACGTTGCACAACGTGAGGCAAAAAGTGCATGTGTTCAGCACGTACTAGCGCCCTGATTGGCCACGGTTGCGCGTCGTCTTACCGTTTTCCCACTACAAGCGACCGTGTAAGGAGACGACGCGGCATGCATTTCAGAAATTTCATGTCATATCATGGGCATGTCACCTCCCTAAAGTCCATTTTTATTCAACTGTTCAGGCCCAAACTCGTGCGCATGCATGCGGTATTTCAATTTCTGACGTTTGTGCTACATGTTAACATGGTTGACATGTGATAGGCGTGCATTAAAACACACACACGAAAATGGGGGAGGGGTGAACAGTTGAAAAAAAGACTTTAGGGTATTCAGTTGACAGCGTATGTCAAAGAGGCGACCGGTCCACCGTCCATACCAAACCTCAGGCGTCAGATTCACGGTTAGCCTTGCCGTGGATGAGAAAGATGGACTAAATCAGCTAGCGGCCTGGTTTCTTTGTGACGGCATTACCTACCACACCAAAGAGAGGCCCTCTCTCACCCAGTACTTTCGTTCGCTTTTGCTTTCGCTCACCAGTCACCTTACAACTCACATCAAATAAACTTACCAAAAACAAGTCCTAGTTGTTTCTAGCTTCTATTTTTGCGAACTTTCCCGTACTGAGTAAAAGTTTTCATCAATGATGACTCATCATCCTAATAATATTTTCAACCTCTTAGTTGAGCGGTATAATGTCGCGGGTGTTGGCCCAGGTTCAGGAGCAACTTCGGAATGCGGAGAGCAGTATGAAGTTCATGCAGGCAGAGCACGCCCAGACACTCCGGGGCCTCCATGACGAGATTCACAAACTTCAAACCAAATGCAGTGGTCAGTATCTCATGTGCAGTCATTTTCACTAGTTTGGGCAGTAAATAAAAACTACTGCCTACAACATATAATATTCCGAATTAGTTTTTGATTTTACATCAGATATCAGGTTCTCAACACCATTTTCCTTTATCAGAGTTAACCTTTGAACTGCACATGCTGGGGGATAACGAGACGGTAGCGGCGCCACCAACAGCGGCCCCCACGTGCTCCCACACAGGTGGAGATTTTAAAGTTTCACTCTCTTAACATGCATCTCATACCATCTGATGTAGTGTTGGAGCGTACGCTTATCATGTGAATCACTCTCTCACAATCCCTCTATTGTTGCTATTTCTCTCTCTTTCTCTCTCTTTCTCTCTCTCTATCTCTCTCTCTACAATTGTGTCGCCCTTTCTTTTGATCATTCCCACGTACATCGATACTTTATTAACAGATCAGTGGTAATCTAACTAATTCCCGCCAGGTGAGATAGAGTCGCTCAAAAAGCGTTACAAGACAAAGTTATCAGATCTCCACAACCAAAACAGCCAGCTAAAAACAGGACTAGCGGAGAAACAAGCCAGGATAAAGCTTCTTCAGTTCCAGCTAACCTCGACTAAAACCGACCTAACGGACAGCCTTGCTAAAAAGGACGTTTTAATTAAATCCTTGCGGACAGATTTAGAAGGCAAGAGTGATCAGTTGGCGTTTCTCATGTCCAAAATTCATAGTGCTAAGGTGATTCAGATGAAAGTTGGGCCAGCGGACCAGGAACTGGGACGTTTTACACCCACCTCCGCCACCCCTGCGACCCCGGTCTCGTCACCACTCAGTGGAACTCAGTACTTCATCGGGTGACCCGATAACATCAGCCGCAGCAGAGATCCTCAGTGCTGAACAGGAACAAAACAGGATGGTCGTTAGTCAGAGCGTTCCCCTGCCAACCCTACCAGCTATCGGGGACAGCTCTGCCACCCGGTCTTTCCTGTCAAAGATGAAGTTGAACAGAGCTCGGAGGGAATCAAAGCAGGCACCCGCCATTACGCCTTATAAGGCAACATGACACGATTTTACCCGATCGGAAGTTAGAAATGGACCAATTTGAGAGAGGGAGGGAGAGATAATAAAGAGACAAATGAATGATTGAATGAGAGACTTGCACGAAAGTCGACCCCCGTGTGTTAGTAACAATCGTGTACAAGTTTGAAGACAATTTTGCGAGCAACAACACATCTTGAGATTATAAAACTCATTACGACGTTAACTGTTTTTATTTGGAAGGTAGTAGCTAACTATTATTACTCGTCAGATGTATACATTTAATTGGCAGAAGAAGAGAGAGAGAAAGAATTCCGTTTAGTCCTTTATAATAGACCCAGAGAGTGTATCGGGAATGTACTTTTATGTGTATATCTGTGTGCATCTTAGGATGCGTAATAAGTGTTTTAAAAGTTAACAATTTGTTGAGCACCAAATCACCGTGTGTTTGATAATTTATTGTCCCCCTAGGAAGTAGGAGGAAGCCTGTATGTCTGTTACATCTGTTACTATTAGTAATACATATTTTACAGAGGCCTCTCTTGGCCTCCCTCTAGAGGGAGGTACCCATTTCATTACCACACTATGCAGGTTATTTGACAGCTTTACAATACTTCTCTCTCTAAAGCACAGTCAATATTGCACACTCATGGGGGGGGGGGCAATAATCTGGAAGCTGCTGCAGCAGAAGTAACGTGGTTTGTGTGACGTATTCATAGTTCACTTCAATAGTAATGATTGACTCCTGGAGAATGATTGATCAACCTCCCTCTCTCTCTCCCTCTATTTCTATCAGAGTGACCAACTGAAGTGGCTGAAGTTCTCACAACATTTGAGCATGGTCACACACACTCATACACACGAACATGCTGACTGGACGGAACGCGCACCGCCTATCAAGACATACCATGATGCGCTAAAAGTTTCAGCACTACTGGGTTACCATAGTGATGCAGTGTGCGCGTATGATGGGTAGTACCAGACCCCCGGCAGTGACATCATGATGATACAGCTGCATGTCAATAATTGTTACACATTGGATATAGACAGAGTTTCAGTGGTTGAAAATGTGAACATTAAAATAATGGAACATGATTAAAATAGCTTCGAGGGAACAGTCTTCAGTATCTCTCTCAAACCATTGACATGCAACTGGAGGGAAACTCGCTGTCCAGCCATTGCAATAGATTATGCTCCGGTAAACCGGTGCTCTCCTCACACTCCTTCTCAATCTTGGCCGACAGTTTTTCATGTAACTCCCTCATCTCAACCGATTTCTCAGGCTGATCAGCACTGTACAGCCGTTCAAGCATTTTACACGACCACATCTGCAAACTAATGTCCGGGATACGATTAGCTATTTCGTGGGCCGATTTCACCATCTCTAATGCATCTGTCTGGTTGCCTATATCAACAAAGATGTGAGCTAGAAGAAGGAACGCACTACTCGTCAGCTTGTTCAAATCTGCTTTATTCGCCATAACAACAGTCTCTCTTAACTTCCTCTTTGCATCAGTTAACCTGCCCTCCACCAGAGCGGCCATGCCTTGGATACAGTAACTACTGGCCTTCAGACTGTGACATTTTCCTGGCATTCTGCCCGGTTCTACACTCTCCAACAGAGCATGGAGTTTATCTTTAGGTAGATTCTGCTTCAGGTGCACTACCACACTGTTCAGCTTGATAAAGGCAATCTGTTCAGGTTCGCTGGTGTGCTTTAGGGCGGCATTGAATTGTGTCCGGGCGTGATCCAGACACCCAGGCATTACCATCGCGTACAGACCAAGTGCCGTGTGGAGAGAGGACCGGTGGTGTTTTAGGGTCCCGTGGTATTTCTGGTAGACCGTGACACACTTTTGTAGCTCCTTCACAGCTGCTGCAGTCTGACCCCGTAGAAGGTGGGCCAGGAACAGCTGCTCCATCAGGATGAGTTGGTAGGAGGACACGACACTATCATTATCGTAACCTGGAGGGGAGAGAGAGTGTATAGTAACCTGGAGGGGGAGGGAGGGTGTACAACCGATAGTGAGAGGAAACTGGCCGAACATGTCATAGTCGAACGTACTAAATTTGGGGCTACTGGATCAGAAAATATACAAAGATCCAAGATGGAGCAAAAAAAATACACTGTATGACGTACTTCTCTGTTTGTTAATGAGTTGTAGGGCCTTGTTAGCGTAGCTCTCAGCCTTGTCCGTGTAGCCCTGTTGAAGTGCGTGCATGACACTTACAACGTATACCAGGAGGAATAGTTGCTCCTGTGAAATCCAGTGGAACTGATCAGCGGGGTCTCTCTCGCCAGTATCTGTGAGTTGGAGGGGTTATGGGAGGGAGCGGGTCTCTCTCGCCAGTATCTGTGAGATGGAGGGGTTAGGGCCGGGATATAGCTCCCAAAGTGGCTGAGGATGATCAGAGAATGTTTTAAATCCCATACGGCATACCACTAGGAAAGTGCTAGATGGAAAGTGTTCCGATAGAAATAGAACTACATACTTACAAGGTTTGTTTTCCGTGTGTGTAAGCTGCTTGTAACAGGCGTGTAATTGTTTCAGGGATTGCCGGGCTAACTTGATCTGTCCTTGCCAAATGTACTCTGAAAACAAATAAAGTTTAGTTTGTATCCCTCTCCCGGTTTGATAATCCCCCCTACTAGAATTGGGTACGAGGTCGTACTCAAGCTATGTACAGTATGACAACCTACCAGACACTTGTAGGACGTGATGGAAGACTTTGAGGGAGAGTATTTCAGACCGGGAGAGAGCGAGGCCAGATTGTTCTGCGTTCTCGAGAATAGCCCCAACTTCCTTCAATATCACATCTGCAACGTCAAAGTTCCTGGAAAGAAGGGAAGATATATAACAGAGACTAGAGAGAGAGAGAGAGGGATAAATCTATAACTGCATAAATTATGCAACAGATAAATCCACGATGATCTAATAATGCTAACAAACACACAGACTCTCTGGCAGCTACCTTTGAATGAGAAGAGCCATCGCCTGTGAAAGAGAAAAAAGGATCCGGGTATTTTGAGCGTTTAGCCTCCCCGCGTATTCAGCCCCTGCCGCCAGTGTTGTTACAGCTGCACTAATGTTACCTAGAGAAGGGGTCATCAAGAGCTGTATAACAAGAGGGGGATAACCTCGTCTTGATAGATGGTTAGAAAAGGGATAAAATCGACACCAATTATGAAATGAATTTAAAAACATACCCATTTCCATGCTAGCTTTAGCAAGCTTGGAAAGCACATCTGACAATACCAGAATTGGTAGTTGATGGCCAGTTCAATGGTCCCGTTAATCAGGTTAACTGCATCCAGATGTTTACCCTTGGCCATGTACACAGATGCTAACAGACTTGTTATCTCTAACTTTAACTCCTCCATTGCCATCAGATCCCGCACTTTCTTTAGCTGGAGAGAGGGGGTTGGGTAGGTAGGGGCTACAAGTAAAGGGTGATTATATGGGGTTTAGGTAGGGCCAATGGGTTACAAATGGGGATATGGTATATAGTTCACTTATCACTGTAGCTGTAACAACATCACTCACCGCTTTCTTAAGGTGGGTCTCCACATGATCAACATTCTTTGTATGTAACCACATCAGCTGGGCTATCTGGAGACGAGTCCTGACCTCTATCCTCGCAGGAGGATTACAAATCAGGATCGCCTCCAAACAATGAATTGATTTCCTAATATCTGGGGATTTAGCAGTTCTAAACCCCTCAGCAGCACCCAGCAGAGCAAAGTACATGTTGTCGAATGTCACTGCCTCTGCCATAGTGCTTTGCGTTTCCATCCGTTCCGTTTTCTCTGCATCTGCTTCAGCCATGGCTTGGTATGACTGATTCAGAGAGAGGAGAATGATTTGAGACACACAAGGTGTACATACAATTAATTGTACACACGGAATCAATGTATTATTTGAGGCCGTTGTGTGTGTAGTGTGCGCCGCGCGGCGCTCAACTAATGAGTGATGAAAGTGCGTACACAATAGGGGGCGTGTTGCCGCGTCCTACACACATGTGTCGCACTGTTTGTGCGTGTGTGTGTGTGCCATAGCACTGTCACTATGTGTGTGACAGTCAGAGAGAGAAACACAACTTTCAAATACACACTACACACACACACGTGACACACCTCATTTTATAGAGTGGTTATATAACAGGTCTTGTATTTCCTGATGTGTACAATGGTGAGTCAAATACAATTGTAAATACACATCAATGTTACCAGATATAGCGTTTTTCTCTTTTTTTAATTCAAATTGCGTTTTTCTTTTTATTCAAATTTCTCTCTCTTTCTCGGTTGTGTTTGGTAAAAGATTAAAGGGTGTGAATTTGTGTGAGCATTGAGTGTTCGCATTCAACGAAGTGACTTTGTACAAGATATATGTATAAAATAATATCTCTCTCTCTCCCAATCCATCGATAAATTCCCTTTGATAAACATTTTTCACAAGGCAACACGCCAGTAAGTGTCTTGATCCGTGAAGCGCTTTTTAGTGAGTCATACTCTCGTAACCATGGTTACACACATCCAACAGCATCACGATCTAAGCATACATCATTTCAGCCATTGTGCTCATAGGCCGGGGGATGAACAGTGCATTTTCCATGTACCCAGCCAGTTCGTCCACTGTGACATCATTCGCCTGACTCCGACATCCCTTGGTTGGAGGGGGTGGTACTGCAGAGGGTTGTTGTTGTTGGTGGGTGGTATTGGTTGTGGACACTCCACTACTAGTAGTGGACACTCCACTAGTACTGGCTGGTGTCTCAGAAGCAGTGGTGGATATCTCTGTAACGGTGTGACGTCGTGTAGTAATACGACGCCGGGCAGGACCCGTCGGGGGTGCCCCTGATGGTTGTTGGTTCGTTTCCATGAACGCTTCAACTGATTCTCGTGTTAGTTTAACCGGGGACTGCTTTTTACTTTTTAGGCATTGCTTCCTGTAGGGGAATAGTGGCGTTAGAGTGGCGTTAGAGTGGTGATAGAGTAGTGTTAGACCCAGTGGTGCTCGGCAACGCTTTTTTGAACGGCCAATTCAATTTGAACGTTAAGCAATCGAGCACCACTGGGGTGTTAGAGTAGTGTTAGAGCGGTGATAGTGGTGATAGAGAAATAATGGTTTCCAATGCTACAAACAGGACAAAGGCAGTGAAAAGTGAACTGATAAAAGATATATCGGGTCACATTTCTGATAATCTACAATTAAGAAAAGACAATCACGCAAGAGCGCATACTACTTCCTAAATAACAAGCTACACAGGACCCACCCTCTATTTCGTCGGAACAGCGAACACAGAGTCAGAGTTTCTCCTTATTTTCCTGCCAGTGGGGGGCCGTTGTTGTTGATCAATTGTGGCACTTCCGGGTTGAGTTGGTGCCACTGCCTGGCCCACCCCTAGACCCGTTCCAAAGCAGAGCGATTCGAAGGTCTGGCTCAGTGAGATTGTAGGTGAGTCTGCCATTTAGTGGACATAGCAGCGCTAAATAGGAAATATATGTGTGTTAGATATATGAGTTAGAGAGGGGATGGTGTTAGGAAAACATAGCATTTATTAGTCAGTATTGTGATAACAAGTCTGGGGAGGGGGAGAAAAACAAACAAAGTGATTAGCATGAAACGCTCTGTCAATAGAAATCAAATAAAACAACAAAACGTCAAAACAAGAAAGATTTTGTCAACTAAAAAAAGAAACATAAAACCCAAAAACTGACGGAGCTCTCTCTTTATACCGTGATCAACACGAGAGAGTCTTGTGTAAGACCATTACCACACACATATCACGTGACCAGTCACGTGACACACACCAAACATCACCGGATATGATGTTTTGTCTTCCGACTCTTCAGCTGAGGAGCTTTAGGTTGAGGGTATATCAGGTCCATCTGTAAACTCTCCAGGGGAGTCTTCTTAGCATCGGAGGCTGAAACACGACGATTGATCTGAGTCTCACTGCGTGCCCCTCTTATGGGCCCGTGTTGCGGCATGGGACTAGTGTCTCTACTCTTCGATCGGACCTGTCGTGTTTTCTTCTGCTTCCGGTTCTCTTCATTCCCGCCACACAGTGCTGCTGTGGGTGACATTGGCCGAGCTATTCTTGCCGCTCGTCTCTCCTCAAACACACCGGAAATTTCGTTAACTTTCTTGGACATTCGCCAGATGAAGTAGAAAGCAAGGAGAAGGATAAAGAGAATGAGGTTGGTAGTTGTGATGAGACTGTTGCTCTTCCCTCCGATATCTGATGCCCGTTCCTGGATATCTGCCAGCATACCTTGGATACTCTCAAATCTGGCCTCAATCTGGCCCAATCTGTCCTCAAACCGTTTCATTGCCTCATCTACAGTGGCGAGGGTCTTCTCAAGGGGCTTGAACAGGTTGTCAACTTTTTTGTATCTACTTGAGAGAGTTTCTAGATAATCGTTGGACAGACTTAGATTCCGTTCTAACTCTTTTATCCGTTTATCTAATTCCAGGAAAATTGAGTTTTTCTTGGGACTGTTCGTCATCACAACACCCTTACTATCTTTTAGATCAGCTGGTACAGCAGGTTGTTGTGGTAGATCTGCAGCAGGCTTGTTGGCAGGAACTTCCTCTTTTGGCTCAACTTTCAGAGGACTTTCCTTCTTCGGAGTTTCTTTCTTCACCTCCTCTTTAGGCTCCTCTTTAGGTTCAACAACTGGGACAGGCAGAGTTTCACCCTTCTCAGCGGTTATAACAGGAGCTACATCGGGGACCTCCTTAGCAGGGGCAGCAGGCTCTACAACTACAACAGGTGGTGCAACTATATCATCTGCTTTCTTCTCCTCCGCAAGATCAACCCCTTCCATAATCACAACAGTAGGTTGTTTCTTAACCTCAACTCCCTCCTCTCCTTTCAATCGTTTCTCTTCTCCTTCTGATTTTTTCTCCTCCTCAACCTTTATCTCCTTACCCCTCTCATCCACCTTCACAACGACTGGATCGGGGGCCGGTGTTGGAGCTGGAGGATCCTCTGCAGGGACAGGAGCGACAACCCCTTCCTCTCCCTCTTTGTTTGTGACACCCAACACACCCAGGGCACTATCCACAATATTCTTGACGGCGTTCTTAGCTCCCACAATCAGCGACTTATCCCCAGCTACGTCGCCCGGTTCAGTCGCATCGAAGCTGTCAATTGGTAGCTCATAGGGATCGACGGTTTCCGGCTGGGCCTGTTGTTCCTCATACTCATCGACCATGCTCATACCAAGGACTTGGAAGGCGGTCAGGACACAAAAGTGCTCCTTCCCACGGTGAGAAATCTTCTCAAACTTAACATATTTACCGTACTGGCCGTGTCCAGATATCTCGAACTTCTCCATTTCCCTCTTGTTTCGAGCTGCAAAAGTTCCAATGTGGGTCCATTCTTTGGGCGGGTATGCCTCCGATGTGTAAACCTTGAACTCGTGAATTGAAGAAGCGAAAAGTTCAAAGTTAGCCAGCTGGATGGCAGTTATCTGAATTGTGTCACAAAGTTCAACTACAAACCAAATGGATCCTTCACAGGGAATCATAGCATAGCTATCTTTATCCTTGTTAAGAACAGATGCAGCATTCTTGAAATCCTTTTTATTGTCTGCAATCTTAGCTCCACACACAATATCAGCATAGTTCTTCTGAATCAGCTTTCCTTTCGGCTTAGGTTTCTCATCTTCGCTCTCAACTTCTTCTTCGTTGACATTCTTCTGTCGATCGGTTTGAGCTTTAGATTTGCCTTTTTCTGACTCTTCTTTCTCTTTCCGTTCCCTGAACTCTTTGAAAGAAGGGATGACTTCATCAGGCTCTTCAGTAGCTTCCTCGGTCGGTGGCTCTGCCTTAAACTCAGCTTGTGGAATTTCTTCTGCAATTTTTGGTTCAGGTTGATCGTGAGAAATCACCTCTGTGGGTAATTCTGGTTCAACCGGCTCGTCAGGGGGTTTTTGGGGCTCTTCAACTTTATCGACAGCCTCGGGAACTTGATTTACACTCTGTAAACCGTCAGGTTCCACTAATTGTTCAGTTTTAACTAGTTCTTCAACGCCATCTACTTTTTCTAAGACTTCTGTATCCTGATTTTTGGGAGGTTCAAGGGGTTCTAGAGGTTCTTGTGGAGAATGTTTAGGATGAGGAATGTTGTCCACTTCTTGGCAACAACCCAAGGACTGAAAATAGAAAACCCAGCAGAGAAATCTCACAAGGTTTGAAACCATGGCTAGTTTAAAGGAATGCTGGCCTTCGCAGCTAAGTCTTAGTCGTAGTATAAGACCGATACGGCCCCTTCTGGATGACTACGAACTTCAAAAACGAAAAATTTAAAAGAAGAGTGCAAAACTCTTGGCATACGTTGCAGGCCCCTTATAATATAATATAAGGGGCCTGGAGGGAATACCGCGCTAGGGGGGAATACATAATCAATCATATCTCCGGTTCCAGATAAGGTACAGAAATCGTTTTGGTAGCGTTGGAAAGAGGAAGATAACAGCTTTCAAATGCAACCGGTTTCAGGTCTCTATCTTATCAGGAACAGGAGATATGAACCAAACTCCGCAAAATCGAGTGCGGTAAAATCAAAATTTGAATGAAATTTTTAAAAAGGTGTCCCTGCAAGAATCTGTGACGTCACTTTTTGAAAACAACCCATCTTTCAACGGCTATTGCTCAGCCTCCTTAAGTCCAATTAACTTCTCTCAAAAACAGCAAGGTAGATAATCGTCAGATCTAACAACTGGTGAAAGAATCAAGTCAAACGGACTTCAGGAGCCAAAGTTATAAGCACCGCCGTTTTTTCGACCGCAAAGTTATCTTCGACCCAGCCGGGATCAGGCCAAACGCGCGCGCGGCATTCCCTCCAGTCCCCTCGTTGCGGGGGTGCGCGCATGAGGGGGCTGCAGCGCATTCCAAGCAAAACTCGAAAACGGAAAAGTATTTAAAAAAATTTTCAGGTTTTTCCATGCGCGGCGCAATATAAACCCGAACGCGCAAATCTATGCGCGTAAAGGATCACGCGCGCTGAAGTTCGCTCAATTTTGAAAAGTCCGCACTGGATGAATCACTCTTGGAGATGTGCAGATCTGAGTACAGTGTGTTGTGTTGGGCACTTGGTAGTTTCAGACACTCTCTAACTTTTCTCTTTAACTTGTTTAAACACTAATTGCTTTGCTATGATTTAAACAAAGTATTATTTAGCTTTGTCACTTTACCGCCGTCTGGCAGACGGCGTCTGCCGCTAGAAGTACATGACTGAGTGGAATATCATACATAATACGTGTGAAAGTTTAAATTGGGGCATACGGTGACAAGCACAATCGTTAAAATTGTGTATCTCACTTTCCAACAGTATCTTTAAGTTTCAATGTTAAAAGCTGACAGCTAGCGGCGGTATTGAATATGTAGTATGTACTCGTCAGAGCACTGACCTAAGATAAGTACGGTATTGAATGATTTACACATATCATAATTAACATTTCAAAATTCATGATAAGGTTTCCGCAGGAGAGGGGGAATGGGGGTGGTTCTCAAAATTCGGACAGTCGACAGGATTGTTTTCCCTTCGATAGCTGATGATTATTGATATAGGCCACGCATGTTTCTCCAGTGTGTGCTAGTGCGAGAGAGCGAGGGGTAACATGCTGTAGATTACTTGACATGCTCATGTGCAGCCTGTACGACAGCTGTGTACACATTATATGACATTTCCTTTCTCTCGCTCTATCTCTCTTCGTCACATGCTCTCTCCCTCTCCTTATCAAAGGGAGAAGTGCATGAAAAAATATGGAGGACAAGTGCGAAGCAGCGTGTGACAAGCTTGTCTCTCGTTACAGCTAGTATTGAATCCCACTCTTTGTGTATTTAGGTATTTTATGATCAGAAATGGGCAGGTACCCGTACCCACTACCGAGATTTGAAAATGATGGAACATTCTGCAAAAAGATGAACACAACCAATTCGGTAGGCAACTTTTTATTTCTTCTACTTTTTCAATCTGAAATATTCTTTTGAAATTCTAACTGTACCAGTAGATGCAAAATGACTAACCAATTCCACTTGCAGTCCCTTGAGGGAGCTCTTCGCAAGAAGACGTTAGCTGTCGGCTCAGACCCTTGGCAGCGACTTTACACAACACATTCGCTATCCAGTGGCCGACATGGTGTCATGTATTACGATCCCAAGGTGAGATCTCAGTAGCACCAACTATTGTCTTACTCCCTCGATTACCCCATTTGTTCCCAAAATCCTAACAATGCTTCATTTTCAGGCTCCTCGGGATAGTCTTGATTTTATCATCAAAGCCAGTTACAACCACCACAATTTGTTTATGGCAGATACCAATGAGACCCTTCTGCAACAGGAGACACTTGGAGGAAACCATGGGTAAGTGAATACACGGAGATTGTTTGAGCCAATACAGAGTTTTTACGCCTTTGGTTTGGTCAATGGTCTTGATTCCATGAAAGCAAAATGGTTTAATGGTTTTGTTGACGCTGGTTTGTTTTCTAAGCTACAGCGGTTCCATAGAACTTTTCTTGGATAATATGCCATCAGTTATTCAGTTATCGGCTTGTAATACCTAGCTTAAATCTATTCTTGGCATCTTTTTCATCTTATATTTCTTTCCGATATCCTTTCTCTCTTACTCTCTTAGTCATGTTTTCTTCTCTCTATCTCTCTCTCTCTCTCTCTCTCTCTCTCTCTCTCTCTCTCTCTCTCTCTCACTCTTTCTCTCCCGATCCTTTTTCTCGATTTCCGCGAACTATTGTTCTCATGGCAACAGTGTCAGATCAGCAGAGCACTGTATTTGAGTTTAAAGCTGCGGTTGCCATGGTTACGAGGGCACACATTAGCAACTTGATCTGATTCTACTACTACTGCTACAGTGAATAATATTTACCTCCCGACCCATCACATATTCACTATCATCTCTGCTGGGCCACCTTCCTAAAATGAAAACATATTATATATCAGATCTTCAGTCCCAGCTACTGATCGAATGAAGCTCTGAATACTAATGAAACTTGAACCATGCAGCAGTCGAGTGTCGACATGGCTGCAAAATCATGTTCGCTCTTGTAAAATACTGATTGGAACTGTAGTCTGTAACAGCTTACATACACTCTCAACCTGTATACACTGCTGCAATAGTTGGACAATAAGTGATCAATGGCTAATGCTCAAATGTCGCGGTGGTCCTTTATCGGTTACACTCGATCAACTGCAGCAGTTTTGCCTCTTGGTATAGTTTAATAGTACCTACCTACATGTGGTCTACCGAGTACAAAACCTACTTAATATTTTATGTTAAAATGATGAATGCCCCTGACCAAATAATAACTTCCAACTGCCAATAACATCAGTATTATTTCCCCAGACGAATCCTGAAGAACCGTGTCAAGAAAAGTGCCCCAATTTTCAAGGCCACTCTTGTGGAGCCAACCTTTAGACAGTCCGTTCAACTTCCCCGGTTCACCACTCATAGCGTTAAAATGGCAATAGGTATGTTAAAATTAATTAGTTAATCTTGGTACTTCATTTACAAAAAGCTAAGAGAATAAATAAACTAGTCAACGACTCGATTTACCCAACGAAATGTTTTCAGAGAGTCACCATGTACCTTTGACGAACCCGGGATATTCACGAAAACACGACGGCGGATTCTACACTACCTAGTTGCTTCAATTCATTCTCTTCTCTCCAATGACTATTGCACTTGTTTACTCTTTAAACAGACTTGATCTTGAATTGGTGTCTATTGCTTGTTAAAAAGTAGTACAGCTGCATGGCCTGGTCGGGCTGGGGGAAGATGTCATGGTCGAGTGTATGAGATGACGGGCGGCGCGAGGACATATTTGTAGATTTGCTGGCGCGCACAAAAACATTGTGCCGCGCGCACGTGAAGGCAGATCATGAGTCTGTCAGAGCAGAGGTCAGTGACCTGACGTCACCTGGCAGTGCCGTGGCACCTGAGCTGCTAGTCGACACACAGGATACGCACTGCCAGCAGGTTTAATTCCACGTCACTCTAGATAGAGCGATTAGTTTGATTCCTGGCTGCACTGCATAACCAAGTATCGTGGCCTGGAATTCGGCCATCAGGAAGTAACGGTCCGGGATATGACATGGATTTGCAGCCCATTTGCATTTTGGTTTTATTAAAACCAGGTTTTAATACGAAACGTTAAACTCAGTAAATTTCATTTTAACAAACCAATACATTATTTTTATACAACGACACAACAACCAATAAACCGTTATAATACACGCACTAACACGAACAGAATACATTGAAACCGGTCCGGTTCAGAATACGACAAAGAACCTTGAACATACGGAGTGTTTTTTTGGGTGAAATATTACAAAAAACGATCAGCTATCAAAATGAAACCCAGCCCTGTTCACAGCTTACATAACACGACAGTATTTTCTTTTATCCAAAACAACCCGGTAAACATAGATACAATCACGTTCCTACCCTCCCATCTCTCTCTCGTTAACTCATTGCTACTCTCATAATAATAATAATAATGATACATACTATTGTACTCTATTTGATTTTGATTTACTCTTTTCTACTCTTACACTGACTAAAATTGAATAATTTATACACACATTAGAGAGTCAATATGTTGTCACGAGGGCGCCGTGATCAATGTGGCACAGGGGTGTTTCTTGACCCGGGTTATGGTTGAATACCGCGGGTTGTGGGGCACCAGGTTTTCAACCACACACCCCGGCTCAGATGTCACCCCTAGATCTGAACTGTCCACGGACCTCCTCGTGAAGAGAACTCTGATATCAGTGTGTAGGTAGACTCTTGTTGATCGACCTGGGTAGGGGGAGTGTTAGGTTTGGATGATTTAGGAACAGAGAGAATAATTAAAACATGAGAAATAGACCAGAAACAGACTGGTTTATTATGTGAACAGGGGCCAATATTAAATATGTAATGTGAGTCTTGTGGAATATTCTGGATGCGAGATAATATAAAACTGCATGTACGTGACTACTGACTGAGTTAGAGGCCAACAGAGAGAAACATCCCGAAAAGAAAGAACCCGCGTCAGAGCACTAACCTAACCCTATTCTCATTTCTTTTTAATAAGCGGAGCCGCTTGAGAATAGCGGTCAGATCATTGGCCTGACAGAAGAAACCTGAAACAACTGATAAACTGCAACTGACCTGATATGAGACGGAAATGTATGTGGTACATCAGACTTTTCTTTCCCTGTTCGTTCACACTGTAGATGCGATGCCGTATGAATGTGTGACATCTAGGTGGCATATCTCTGACATCAAAAGACACCAGAAATATCCGGATGGCGTTATTATCTGGGTCTAGTATGGTGGCCTGTATCCTGCCTTGTCTGGGAATCTGGTAACCATGGGTACCACAATTTGACATGGAGATGCACCCCGTGTAAGGGGAGGGTGCCTCTGAGTAGTTGTAGTATTGTGCTGTGAAGGGAAGGGAGACTGAGGGGGAGCTGGATAATCCAGAGGCACTCATCCGGAATTTAAATCCCTGGATAAGACCAGCCGGGGTGAACCTGTTACGAAGCATGGACTCCTCGAAAGAACCTAACAAGGCAGGTCGAAGGGCTTTCCGTTTTCGTGCCTTGGGGCTGGCTCGAGGAGTGGGAGCCTTGTATTTTGGTATTGAGGGGGGTGTGGCCCACTGGTAGAATCTGTCCACAGGCCCCGGGGAGTAGATACCAGAATCGTGTAGTGCAGATGAAACTACACACACCTCATCAGAGTAACTGATGGAGGTAGCAGAGACGGCTGTGTTGTGGATATTAGCCTGTTGGGAGCAGGAAGTGGGAGATTTGACAGGGGAAGGGATGATCGTTGCAGATGGAAGTCGCTCCTCCATTCTCTCTGAAGGGAGATATGTGTGTGTAAGCGAGATGTAGGTGCATGGTGGTACACACACTGTTTATATCCAGGCACAGCGTGAGCTATTTTGGGAGTTTGCTGGCTGAATGCGCCGTGAGTTCGCAGTTTCGGCTGCGCACATATCCACGAAATATTGTACCGCGCGTCACGTCTGTGGAGATGGGTGCCAGCGAATGGCGAATTGTCTTGAGGCCGGACAAACCGAGAATAACAAACTCTTACCCAAGACACGTAGGGGGCGCCGGGGCAGCGAGTGAACGGTGACAGTTAATAAACTATCGTCCAGGAGGGTTAAACTGGGGAATTTGTGCGTATCCGGGTGTAGATCGAAGTCTGAATAATCGCTAATCCTGAATAGAACGGGGGCGTTGTTAGAGGGCTTTGTATTGGAATATATTCAGATTTCAAAATATATTTTGGTAATTCTAACTGGGTATCAGAAGCCGGGTGTACCTGTATTTGATTGAAGAAGGTAGAAGACCCTGGGAGGAAGATAGCCATGCAGATATTTGTGAGAAATGGAGGTGAGAGTGGACTGCTTGGATCAACATCCGACCATCACATCTCCCTACTGCATCGTCTCCAAAACTGTGGGTAAAATGTTTTAGTTGTGATTCAAATAACAAGGCTGTGCCCCCGGTGTGTGGCATGCTAAGGTCACCTATGAAACTGAATAATTTTATCTTCATTACTAACTTGTTGACATCAATATTGATGTTCCATCTCTCTAGGAGGAGTTCTGAATTTCCCATTCCCACCTTTCCCTCCCTCAACTCCAATCCGCACCCAACTGCGTCTAGGTTCAGCTGGAAGGGCCCACTGAGGTCCAGGCCTTGTATTGTGTCCTTCAGCTTTAGTAGTTCCCCACACTGCAAAGATAATGATAGTAAGAAAAGAAAGGGTCGTGGGCTGTGGGAGGCAATTTTTTGTTGATAAGACTCAAATACTCAGGAAGCATTGAGCTGTGGGAAATGGTAATCAGACTGTTCCTAAATACGGGTTCTCTGTGCAAGTGAGTGCAGTACTACATCCTGTATTTCTACAAAAAGAGGGCTAGATTGAGGGGAGTATTTTATGTAGTTTATTTATGTGATCCACGGCTTCCGAGAGCACACTAACAGTAGCATATGTGTACGTGGGCGGTAGAAGGGAGACCAGGTAAGGAAGTGTATACCACTTTGGGGGAATGGAGGGGAGATAGGAGGGGGAGAGAGAGAGAGTGTGTTTGAGAGAGGGAGGAAGAGGGAGAGAGAGAGAGAAAGAGGGATAGAGAGAGTGTGTATTTGGGAGAGAGGGCAATGATACCTAAATCAGGTATCACCTAGCTGAGGAAGGTAAATCTAATCTCAAAGAAATTCAAGGAGTCTGCAGGTAATCAGGTTGAGAGAGCTAGAGAAAGAGAGCGAGGGAGAGAGAAAGACAGGGGGTGTTCGCGTGTAAAAGTGATCCATAGCGATTCAGTACCGGAAATTCCGGTCGCCCCTATATTGAGGTAACCACTATGTGACACATAGTATGTGTGCTAGTTATTGTCACTATAGTAACCACGATACATGTGTTAGTTATTGTCACTATGGTAACCACTATCAAACACCGCGAATTAACCACTCACTAAGATTATTTCTACATTATTGATGATCTAGAAGTGTCTCAGTGGGATCTTTTTTATATAGTCGTCATCTCATTATGCGGTTCTGAAATAGACCACATCTCGATAGTGCAGGTCCAGGAAATTATAAAAATGGAGGTCAGAGAGTGAGTGAGAGAGAGAAAAAGAGGGGGTGAGAGAGAGAACTGCACTTTTAGGTTGCGATGAAACGCTATAAAAAGCGTGCTTCAACATTACATGCATCAGTGACTACCTAACATCTGTCTCGCCATACATATTGGTGTTACACCAGTAGTGTGTTCTCATAGCAACTCACAATAACACCCTTTAGTGCACCTAATTTTGTTGTCATGTTCTAACCCGGAGCGTGTGAAGAGAGGGTCGAGCTAGGCAAGGTAGGGGGTGTCTCAGATTGTGTCTCTATGTGACACATAAAGTCGGATTTTTTGAAGTTGTCACCCCAAATGACCGTGCATGTGAAATTTATCAATTTTGATGCGCACAAAAACATTCCGTGCACGAGAAGGGGGTGACAACTTCAAAAAATCCGACTTTATGTGTCACATAGAGACACAATCTGAGACACCTCCTACCTTGCCTAGCTCTACCCTCTCTTCACACGCTCCGGGTTAGAACATGACAACAAAATTAGGTGCACGAATCCCCAGATAAGAGGGCGGTCATATTTTACTAGGTGGGTAGAGAGAGAGAGAGAGAGAGAGAGAGAGAGAGAGAGAGAGAGAGAGAGAGAGAGAGAGAGAGAGAGAGAGAGATGAGGGGAAGAGATACATGACAAGACAAGTGACAGTATATATTGACGTCAGACAACACTATGAGTAACACACACTATAACAGCTGACTGCTGAGTTATAGAGTAGCTCTATTTAGCTCTTCATACTAAATTTGAGCACTACTATGATAAACGTGGCTGCAGTGCTACACAGGCTGTGAGAGGACCGGCAGACATGTCAGGATTTGAACAGTTGATCGAACGTGTTCGTCCCACGAGAGAGAGTCTGAACAAGACATGTCAAGTCAAAGGTGGATATAATATGGATATTGTGCAACATATTCCTAGCAGTGCAGAAGTGTTATGCCCACTGTGTATGAATACCGCTGGGTATGTGTAGTAGTGGGCTGTGTGACAAGTTCTAATAGTGCCATTACCACATGTCATGTGTGTGTAATAATTGATCATGGTAGTGAATAATACTTTCACTGTCAGTACACACACACACATCTAACATCGCTCTCAGTGCGTGTTTGTGTGAGTCAATCTTCCTGTGAGATGATCCATATAATGACTTGAGTCGATTGAATGTCCCTTGCTTCACAAGACAACTGCAAGAAAAACTAAAAAAGTATGTACAATGCAAACAATGACAGCGTATACCAAACTTGAGAACCCCGGAGTCCCTGGGGACACCGGATGTCGATAATGCTCTTCCGTAGGGGACCAGGGTATGTGGTGTACCCTCCCTTACAGGGAAATAACAGGGGACACAAACTCCCACCTACGTATGAACATTGAACACGAACCGTCGAATGAACATTGTACACGCGTACAGAATTATTACTTATGGCACTTCCTCTTCTTAGCCCTACTATTATAACTTGGTCTATTATCAGTTACAATTCTATAAGTGTATGGTAATTGAAGAGAGAGAGAGAGAGACGAAAAAGGAAATGGTACAAATATAATACCCGCTTCCCGCCGCTTCTCCCTATTAACAGTAATATGTGTGTCCTCTGTCCGGGTGTATGTATGCTCAGTGGTATGCCACATGTGTGTTCCTTTGTGGAGTGGGTATGCATTTTATTATGTACATGTACCATCAATGAGATCTTCAAAATGTTGATGTGTATGTCACGTGCCTGTTGCTTGAGAAGATTGAGTGTTAGAGAGTACTTTACACACACGAGCGGAAAACAAATAGTTCTGTGGCAGCAGTAGAAAGGATTTCTTAGAAAAATCATGCTAAGAAGGAGAGAAATGTCGGGAGAAAAAAAGGGGAGTATGAGTTGCTCGACCCTCTCTCACCGTACCCCAAATTTTGTAAAAGAAGAGTTAGAACTCCGTGATTTGTACTTCGTTCCACCACCAATTATACATAACAAACTAAAAGCTTGAGTCCACTAACCTGAGTTTCCACATTGCACTGGTGCCGTGGTTCATTGGTTAGGACACCGGGACAGTGGACACCCTCCCTACTCCTGATATCCTCTCTGCTGCTACTTATACCAGTTGTCCTCACCTAGGGAATAATACATGATAGTGGTTATTAAAGAAAAACAACGATTTGTATTAAAATACACACTGATATATGATGATACTTTCTCGTGTAAAGTAATAATAGAATATAGTGATGTACGTGGTACTATAAAAAACTTCCAGTGCACGAAAATAAAACTGCTAAATATATTGCATACCAACCTCATTTATAAGTGTACAAATATCAACAATAATCTCCGATGGGTCCTCTGATTTCTTCATTCACGTTGCGTTCTTTTTCTCCAGCTATATAAAATCCATTCGTATAAAGCTATATAATATCAGGATAAATACCTTCACGGTCTCTCCTTCTTTCTCTCTGTATTTATCTCTCTCTCTCTCTCTCTATCATTCTCTCTCTCGCTACGCACAGGTCACTAAGAGGCACCTGGAGCTTTTAACAGTTTGTTCGTGCACACACATACAAGCAACTGTAACATGGCAAACACTTGACCACGGCAGCAGCAGCAGCAGCACAGGTGTAATGTGTGTGTGGGCCGCAATAACGAAATCAGGCAACTTCTACCCGACATAGTGTATACTGACAGATATATTTGATATTTGTTGCAGTTATAAAACACAACAAACAATTACAGAAAATTGGAAGTCATATAGTTGGCGATTTGTCAGAATTTACCAATTGAATGTAAACTCAGTAAACCATAATATTGTTCAAGACTGAAGACCAGGTGGCTATGGGTTAGGGATGTAACATGATACGTGACGACAGGAAAACAACGCTGCGTGATTTATCAGGAGGCTTGTGTTCCGGTCGATCAAATATATAGCGGTTTTATCAGTTTTTTGGTGCAAACTGCTGCACTGGAAAGGTATATTCTATTCTAAGCTTTATCTCTAAAACTGCAGTATAAAATTAGGTTTGCAGTTTGCCCAAGCAAAATTGGATTTCATCATTTTACCATTGGACAAATGAACTAGAGCAGCTAGGGACAATTTGAAGGTCTTATTTTTCTCGACTTGACCATTCATTTATCAATTAAACGCATTTATCGACGGGACTCAGAAGAAGTATAAAACAGGATCGGACCTTGGATTTCGGCTCAGTGTTTCCCTTTGCGTCTAAGATCGATGCACCAGTCTGCAGTCAGTGGGCGTTAACCCAACATTCAGAACCGGTACAGGAGGAGCTCAGGAGCATACGGGCTTTGACGACGCGAATCTTAACTGTAACGACTAACGGTCGACGTTGAATCAGGCAGTACTTGTAGTCTTGTAATCCTCTTTGCGCAAATACCGCACAGGTGTCAGCTCCTCACAGAGCCTCCTCCTCCCTGGAAGCTATTCGTTCCCAGTCAAGTATCGAACTGTTGTTCTGTCGAGTGTATCCAGTCACCGGGGG
The DNA here is from genome assembly GCA_020137815.1 of Hormiphora californensis. Classification (NCBI taxonomy): domain Eukaryota; kingdom Metazoa; phylum Ctenophora; class Tentaculata; order Cydippida; family Pleurobrachiidae; genus Hormiphora; species Hormiphora californensis. The sequence continues at coordinate 2,251,903 of CM035351.1, forward strand.
TCGGTCTGAGAATCTCTCCAGCCATTTACCAAGAAGGACTTTGAATGAGGCTAGGTCTTCCGCCGTATTCACGTTACATGGTAGGGTGTTCCGCGGTACGGCACCGGGCACCCTGCACTGCGGGCTCAAGGAATATGCTTTAGGCTGCTAAATCCCTTGCCTAGTTGCCTGTCATGCGGGTGACGTGCGGCAACCCAGACGGTGACGTGAAGCTTCCTGATCCAAACAGGCCCGTAAGGTGTAAGGAAAAGTAAGGACGACCAAAATAAAAACAAAAAAGAAAGTTTTAAAATTTGTAAGATAAACAAAATAAAAGTGAAATTTTAATTTTGGCGCGCAAGGCTCCCACTTTTACTGAAAGTCAGCGCGGCAGTTGATTTGCGCGTGCAATATTTCTGCTGCTGCGTTTGATAGATCATGAGTCTGATGACCGGGAGTCCAGCTAGCCTGATATTGATGTTCAGATTTATAATAGATAATTAGTTAACATTAACATTAAAATATGTTAGAAAATCATTCCCGGAATCGCAAGACACGTTGCGCGAAAACACGGATACTTTGTTAACTTGAGACACATCGCGCGTTACATACATGTGTAGATCGAGCTTCAAGTTTCATCAAGATCACATCCATATCAAGTTTAGTAGAAAACACGACAACACGTTTCGTCAAACATACGTAAATCTGATTCCAATAAAACAGAGAGAAAGTAACAAATTAAAAACACAACACACAGGGGAAGAGAAAAAAGACAGACGAGACGCGAGGACCATTACTAAAGTCCAAAAGATTTCTTGGTACCGTCCACGGTATACAAAGACACAAGCTTCGGAGCTTCCCATTTAAAGATAGCGTTTCTAGACCCATTTTTGAGGGGAGGCAGGGCCTCAACAGTTCTAGAGAGTTTCAGAGGACCGGCGGACATGAGGGAGAGGAGTCCGGCGCTACTCTGCCATATCGACACCTTCCCCTCAGCATCACTAAATGTCACTAAAGCACGGCCATTAGCTGAGAATGTCACGGCAGAAGTAGGAGCGGAGTGGCAATGGAGAGGGGTACATTTCCCATTTCGAATATCAAAAACGTGAACCAGACCCTCCACCGATCCTACAGCGACTTGCTGTGTTGTAGAACAGTAATCTATAAGAGGGTTCCTGAAAGGGGGTTCATGTTTAATATGTAGCATGTATGTGTAAGTACTGTGTAGCGTGTGTAAGCTTTAGTTGGGCAGAGTGTTTGTAATTCGTGCTGCAAACACACAACACAGAGGAGCTGCAGCAGCCCAGATTATATGTGAGTTGTAAACACGAATATATATATTATCAGGAACAAAAATGCAAAAAAGCATGGAGTTGTTACTCAGCTCACGCAAAGATTAGAGGGTGAAACACGGGAATCACAGGTATGATGAAATGTGAGAATAATTGAAATACTGGCACGCAATAAGTAGACGATCGAAAGATGGAAAAAGTAAATGTTTGCGAAATCACCCACACATAGTACACACCAACACATACTTTGTGAGAGAGGGAATAAGTTCTCCTAGAGTCCGTGTCTTGAACTGCTCCACGTCAATGCAGAATAACATTGTCTCAACTATCTTAACCAGCACGGGAACCAAATCACGGGCCTTCGTCTTTTCTATCACGTTTTGAACCTGGTAGCGAAATAAATAAATAATGTTCGGGGTGTTTTAGGACGTGTTTCTGTACTTAGGGTCATATCACTGTGATTCATATACTGTGGGTTATATAAATTAAGTTAAGATTTAGGAATTTGAACAATTAATTAAATATTATAATATAAGAAGTTAACCAGTTGTTTAACTTACCAGCAGGTAGACGGGGTATCGGCCCTTATCCAGAATAACATGATACGATGAGGGGAAGCTGGAGACAGATTGAACGGACAGACCAGCCTCAACATCACATTTACTGAAATTACCGCCCAGTTACACAGTTATTATACATGAGACCAAGAGAGGTAAAGGAGAGGGAGAGAAATAAAAAAGTAGTAATGACACAGACAGACAGTTTGTCTGTGTATGTGGTAAAGAGCATGAGCAGCTGTAATCTTGGTTAAACTTCTCTCTCTCTCTCTCTCTCTCAATTTCTCTCTCTCTTTAACTCTTTCACACACATACTCTTTCCCAATTTCTTCTTCTCTCTCTCCTTTTTTATTCTCGCTCTCTCCTCCCGTTTCCTTCTTACACACGACACACTAACACTGAATCCAATGATCATGCACAAACACACTCCAATTCAGCCGGGATTTAAAGTATGCTACCAGGACTTGAATGATATTTAAAGTATTCCAGGACTTGAATGATATTTAAAGTATTCCAGGACTTGAATGATATTTAAAGTATTCCAGGACTTGAATGATATTTAAAGTATTCCAGGACTTGAATGATATTTAAAGTATTCCAGGACTTGAATGATATTTAAAGTATTCCAGGACTTGAATGATATTTAAAGTATTCCAGGACTTGAATGATATTTAAAGTATTCCAGGACTTGAATGCAGTTTAAAGTGTACCAGGACTTGAATGAGATAGCACACACATGAGTGATCAGTGATGAGTGTAATAGCTCGACGCCCCTTCCAAGAGCTGCTGTAGCACCCCTGCTATATGTAGCACACAAGATAGCATTTAATAATATGTTCGCAAAAGGCAAGCTTCCCCTCGTCCGACCCGAAGTTGGAATCATATGGGTTTAGTTTGTCGAACCGGCAAGTTGCTAACATGTTTCAAATCTTCACTACTTCTCAAATGATCCCATACTTTCAGTCTAATCCCAAAATCCTATTAAAAATAGAGACAAAAATAACGGCACCAAACTGTGAAATGCCCTTGCATTAGTGCGAGTAGAATAAAATCAATTTTCTATCTAAAGGCCGAGTTTATAGCAAGAAAGGACTATTTTACAACGAATTCTCTGGTTAGTATGGTAACCAACTCCGTTGTCATGGTAAATCAATCGAACTCTATCGAGTTCTATCGCCAGCAACTGGATGAAAATTTATCCATTTCATTATGCACAATGCACAGGCTTTGGTTACGAAGTTACCCCTTGCCAGCGTGTGCACGCGAAGGTCGCCCGGCGACAGAGTGTGAGGTGTCTTCGATACCAAGCACAGGCTTGTGTAACAAAAAGGGGCGTTTTTATAGCTTATTGTTCATCATAACCTGAAATAAATAATTTTCATTACTTTCACAAAGGCTCAAAGTTTGAATATCAAATTTGCCAAAACTGTGCAGGGGCAAATTGGTGCAGGGGCAAAAGTTTTAATTGATTATAATTAATTAATTAATTAGAAAATCAAAAATCCGGCTCCGTTATGACTCGTAGTTATACTACTAGAACATACATGCAAAGTTTCATTTCGAAATTTCAAACGGTGTGGCCACAGTTTGAATATCAAAGTTGCAAAAAATGTGCATGGGCAAACAAAATGGTGCAAGGGCACATGTTCAGGGGAAATTTGCACAAATTGTGCAGGGGCAAATTTTAATTAATTTGCCTATAATTAATTACCTAATTGATATATTAATCATACGGCTCTTCTAGTACTCGTAGTTATGCTACTAGAACGTGCATAGAAAGTTTCGTGTCAAAATATTAAACGGTGTGGACACAGTTCGATCATAAAATTGGTGCAAGGGCTGCCCTTGCACCATTTGCCCTTGCACATTGCCTGCCCCTGCACCAAATTCCATTTTTTGCACGGCTCTAACTAACTAATTAATTAATTTTGACTATTCCCACTTTTCGAACATCATCTTTTATGATTGAAGAACATTCCTACAAAGTTTCAAGTCGATATTTTAAGCAGAACGGAAAATAGAATTTGGTGCAAGGGCGCGGTGCAAGGGACAGAACACGCAATGTGCAGGGGCACGGTGCCCTTGCACCGTTTTTAATTACCTATAATTAATTAATTAATTAAAAATTCAAAAATCCGCCAACGTCATGACACAAAGGAATACTACAAGAACATGCCTACAAAATTTCAAGTCGATATCTCAAACGGTGTGGCCACAATCGTTGACATGTTTTTTGCCCCCCCCCCCCCCCCCCCAAAAAAAAGACCTTTCTTTGTTCTTAATAGGGCCGGCATTTTTGGGTTTTTGTGCAGGGGCAAAAAATTTTTTTTCTTTTTTTCGTTTTTTGCTGTTTTCTTCGGGTCGGAGGTGCCTGCCGGCACCTAAATATAGCACTCAGATGCTCTCTCTCTTTTGCTCACTGCTAGCAGCTGCATTACATTTGACGTATTATTTCGTTTTCAGATAAGGGCGTTTCTGAGAGAATCTTGAGGCCAACACGGGCTATGGAGTCACTCACTTCCTCGTGTTTCTCTCGGTCCGCCTGAGCCCGACGCCTACATTTTAACGTATGTGTCGAATATTGTAACATTTGTATTTCTTATTAAGTAGACGATATAATATGATATTGTAATGCTACCTTGACCCTCACGGTCACTCTCTCTCTCCACTTACAATGTCAATATTTCCTTGGACAGCGCGTTTATGCTCTGTTGTGGCCTCTGGTTTGCTATCAAGATACAGGCTTGGTAGGCAGCACGAACAGTAGCTGCTGCGGCCAATCTCTCTTTGTTGCCTGTGAGAGAGGGTATTTAGAGGGAGAGAGAGAGAGAGAGAGAGAGAGAGAGAGAGAGAGAGAGAGAGAGAGAGAGAGAGAGAGAGAGAGAGAGAGAGAGAGAGAGAGAGAGAGAGAGAGAGAGAGAAGGATAATAAGAAGGGGAAATCTTATTGAGAAGGTAATTGCTGCTGCTGCAGAGGTACACTGTACAATAAGAACATATATTGCCCAATAAGTAGTAGAATGATTTCTCCGTCCCCTATTTTCTCTCTCTAGACTCCATCCCCTATTTTCTCTCTTTTCCCTCATCACCTCCCTTTAACCCCTTTTCTAACAGATTTTAGATTCTATATCTCGATCCTCTACTCTCTCTGAGCGCTCTATGCCTTTTCCCTACTTTCCCGCTCTCTCTCTCTCTCTCTCCCCCCCCCCCTTTAGAATCCCTCAAGGCTCAAACCTGTTGCCGGTATATTTCCACTTTGAGCGATAGCCTTCTTGATCTCTAGGGACACAGTCGGGTCTGTTTGGAGTTCTACTAGCGTCATCAACACCGCTGTAAGGTTCATAAACTCTGCCCAGACAGAGAAACCCCGTCCAATTAGATCTACCGAGGCCCTCCTGATGGGCGAATGAAGGGCCAGTTGGGAGAGGGGCTTGGTGAGCTGGCCAAAGAGGTGGGCTCCCACCATTCGGAGCATATCATAGGTCAGAAGGAAACCTGGAAGAAGAAAGTGTGAGGTGAGTAGACAGTAGACACACCCAAAACACATTCTCAGAACACTCAACAGAACACACATACAATATCACCTTGACACTTGACATGCTGTAATTTATCTCACTTTCTCAATAGTTTGAAACTTTTCAATACTACTTTAAACAAATTAATTTGAGCTGAAGAAAAGGGACAACCCCGATACGTTCTAAAAATCCCGTGTCGTGACCTCAGACCTCCCACACCCAGGACGTGTCCTGAATCCTCACTTCTACCTAGCTAACCTCTTTATCCAAAGCCCCACCGGCCCTTACTAAATTGATCGAGCGATATCCCGTTTATCGGGGCCCAACCCCTTACTAACTTGATCGAGCGATATCCCGTTTATCAGGGCCCCACTCTTACTAACTTGATCGAGCGATATCCCGTTTATCAGGGCCCCACTCTTACTAACTTGATCGAGCGATATCCCGTTTATCAGGGCTGACCTCCGTCCTCTTCACCTCGACTTCATCCCCGAACTCAGCCACAACCACCCCCAGGATGATCACCGAGACAGAGTAGAAATCAGAGGGTACCTCTTCGTCCTCCAATGATACACTGCTAACGCTCTTCCTGGAGAAGATACCGTGGTATTTAGTGGCAATCTTCTGGATTAAGTATTATCATACAAAATTGGTAAAGTTTGTTTTCGTGCCCTCCCTGCTTTAGAGATGTTATATTTTTGGACAGTTCCAGTTTAGGGGTAAAGGACGGGTGTATGAAAGGATATTATCAAACTAGATGAATTGCATCACTAGGGGCCTAGGGCTAGGGAATGTAATTAATTGAGGATTTGTGGGGGGGGGGGGGGGAATGTTATGCCAGTTCCCGTGTGTGTGTACTGAGATTAAAAGATAGTACATGGACTGTATTGCTGCATTTTGCATACCATGTCTGCAGCTATCAAACAAGCAAAAATATCTGGTTATCATCTCTCTCTCTCTCTCTTACTGGGGTGAGTTGAGTAAATTCTTGAGGTAATCCGGTACGACTGGCATATCTAGGGGCTGTAACTTTTCCACGGGTTCAGGGGCCGTGGCGTCCCTCTTTCTCACGATGTACGGGTACCACCTTCCAACTAACTGCTGTCGTCCTGCAAACCCAATACGCCGTAGCTCTCGGAGAAATAGTGCCTGGGCTGCCTCTCGCACCTCCATACATCTGGAGGAAGCAGCACGTTAGTTAGTCCCTAAAGAACATGAAAATGTGTTTTCAACACTCGACACAAATGACAGTGAGAAAGATAGTGAGAGATCAGAGAGAGAGAAAGAGTGATCAAGTAAAAAAGAAAGAGAATGAGAGAATTAAAAAGAGGAGTGTACCTGTCCTGCCACTTGATGGCCAGATGAGGGAGAAGGGGAGAGCAGTATCCAGAGGGGACATGTTCGGGTAGCACGATACAATGTAGGGCCGTTACATGGCTCCAACCAGCCTTCTTCTCACTTTCATTGATGCTTTGTCTCAGCAGTTCCTCCCGTTCCACTGACATGTTATCTGAATTAGAACATTGGTCACGTGTCATGTTAGCTGAATTAGAACATTGGTCACGTGACATGTTATCTGAATTAGAACATTGGTCACGTGACATGTTATCTGAATTAGAACATTGGTCACGTGACATGTTATCTGAATTAGAACATTGGTCACGTGACATGTTATCTGAATTAGAATATTGGTCACGTGACATGTTATCTGAATTAGAACATTGGTCACGTGACATGTTAGCTGAATTAGAACATTGGTCACGTGACGTCATGACCAAATATGGTCACTTAGCGTGACATGCCAGCCGCCAGGCTGTGGAACACAGCCCTTTCTACTACATCCCCTCGCTTTAACCTTTGTTTCTGTATCTCAAGGGCTGTCATACAAAACATGAATTAGTCAGAAAGGAACTTCGAGCTGCTGTGTGTTATACAAGATCGTTCTTTTACTTCTTCTTTTACTTCTTCTTTTTATTCTTTTTTACGTTTTGTAGGGGATTTGTTCTCACGATAATAATGCTTGATAGAAAAGCTTTACACCACTGTCGACAGTCTAACTTTAGCTTACTACATGCGAAAGATCGTTACAATTTCCTTTATGTTTTGTAGTTCGTGCCAACTAGAGCTACTAAAGTCAATGTCCCTGACTGAATTTGGTATTGTTAACACTTAAACAGAAAGGAAACAGTTAGGTTTGCTGACCAGACAGCTTGAGATGGCACTGATCAAGCGTCCAGTTTATATTGAGGAAAGCGATCTTGCAGGACCTATAGCGAAGCATTGGGCAGTTTTTGTGGGTGACGACGAACTGTATGAAATTACAAGAGGACCCGGAAAAGCAGTGGGGAAATCGATTGTTCAAAAGGATATATGGGGCAAGAACTCTAACTCGAAGTAATATTGGTCTTATTGCTGAACAACCAATCTCTGCTCATATATCAGCATAATATTATTTACAATTTTTCAGAATATTTATAAATGGAGGGTTAACTGGTGCACCATCTTTTGCAAGATGGAGAAATGAACAGCGCTGTTTCTTATCAGGTATTTGGCTGGACCTAAAGATATTATATTATGACGATACAAAGCAGAGTTTGTTGATCAATAATTCATGAATCATGATAGCGAAACAGTGAGCAACTATTAGTTAGTCTGATTAGTGATATTTACACTTCTCAGGTTATAACACCAAGATTCCTTCCGAAATTCAATTATTTAATCTAAAGTGGCTTGACGATCATGACGATTACGAACTTTTTGCTACCAACTGCCAGGGATATGCCCACGATTTATGCAAGTTTCTAATTGGCCCTACGTTCCAAGTCCCTAACATCCCTCAAGCTGCAAGCCTGACTTGGAAAAGCGGTCCCGGGTATTCAACAGAACAGTGAGTGTGTTATCCACTCGTTTTATATATAGTTAGTAGAATAGGGATGGAACTAAATACTGTAAACATACTAATATCTGTTGTTTGTTTCTATTTGTATTTGCGCTCACCCTGTGATATAGTAGAGTCGATAACTACATCGACCTCTCCCAATTGTTCCAGTTTTTGTCACATCTGTTTGGAGCCTCGACACGACCTCTAAACAGGTGTTACTTTTTCACAAACTGTTTTCATCTTGGTGTAATCAGCAGTTGAAATGTTGCTGATCATAACAAAAACCTGACTAAATTTTTTCAACTTGGGGTAAAACCATGGGTGTCAAAAGTTAGCTCTAGGTCCCCTGAGTAACCATCCGGAGACTCTAAGAGATATTTGAAGCCGTTCTCCCGTAATCATTAATCCCGGTGGAGAAAAAAAATACAATGCGGACGTACGTGAGCGCTGGCAGGCTGTTTACATGTTATTGTATGTCTCTCACTCTCTCTGGAAAAACCGCACGTGCGGTTGCGCCGCGCGAGATAACTCTTTCTCAAGGGGGAGAAAAGAGAGAGACGCACATTAACGTTATACATTAAAGTTGAGGTTGTAGGCAATTGCACGTACGTCCATACTCAAATATGTGCTCTACCGGGATTAATGATTACAGGAGAACGGCTTCAAATATCTCTTAGAGTCTCCGGATGGTTACTCAGGGGACCTAGAGCTAACTTTTGACACCCATGGTTTTACCCCAAGTTGAAAAAATTTAGTCAGGTTTTTGTTATGATCAGCAACATTTCAACTGCTGATTACACCAAGATGAAAACAGTTTGTGAAAAAGTGACACCTGTTTAGAGGTCGTGTCGAGGCTCCAAACTGATGAGACAAAAACTGGAACAATTGGGAGAGGTCGATGTAGTTATCGACTCTACTAATAGAGCACTGTCGGCACCCGGTGCACTGCAACTGTATATGTTTACAGTATTTAGTTCCATCCCTATTCTACTAACTCTATTTGCCCCATCAGTTGGCGCAGTAAGAATGTTGCTCGCCGCGTCACGGCTGGTAAAATCGGTGGACAGTGGGGTGTAATTGGGGCCGAGGCCGAGGGACCCAGCGCAGGAGTACAGACCTTGGGTGAAGGAAGTTCTGGGGCGATGGCGAAATTATCCATGGGAAGAGTTGAAGTGAAAGGGCCGCTTGGAGCAAGGTTAGATTGATTACCCATCATACATAGTTTAGGAATGTCATCAACAAAATATCAAAGTTTTAATTTTACCGAACGTTTTCTCCTTCAGAGTTCGACTAGAACCCAACTTGGATAGTGGAGTAACTTTCCAGAGTAGACAACTAAGGGCAAAGGTACTTGGCCTGGGATTTAGCATTGGAAGCAACGGCGTCGGTATTTCTACTCCATTTGGGGGATTCGGATTGGGCAATTCGGGCAAGTAAACAAATTATATATCTGGATTCTGAACTCAGAACTTGTGAGCGGAATTCTGTGGACACTAGTGAACAGTAGTTTTTTTTTCTCTCGAAAAGCATGATACGAACTATACTTGTTAGCTTGTGAAATGGTATCACGTATTATTTTCCCCATGATAATTAAATCCTCACCTTTGTTCATGGCGAGTGATTTGACGTGATGGTTAAAGGAGAGGGTCAGATCAGTGGACATCTGTTTGTTTGCTAGTGCTGACACTGTCAAGAGGTGTTGAGTTGTAAGGGTGGATGAAATGCACCACCTTCCGTACGGTCGGTACACTGTATTCGGCGTCTAAAGAGAGGGGGAGGATGTTATGTAGTATTGGCAAATCAAATAAATCAAAATCATGTACATGGTGGTTCGGAACCACGTACATGGTGGTTCACATCACGTACTCGGTTCACGTGTACTCGGTTCACGTGTACTACTATACCTGTTTTTCCATGTTGTGTTCCCAGCCGGGTACCATCAACATGAAGGTTGAGTTACTGCTGATAGTACCATAATGGATCTCTTGGGAGGGTGAAAATAAACCAAGATGCTTCAAACACGTCCTATCTGGGGGATTCGAAATACTGTGATAGACATTGCATACCGATTATTTTGCCTTGACAGTCTATATCAGTGGAGTCAGAAAAAAATAATGTTTGAACCTTAATTTACCGATATTGAGGTCTACCCCCCATGCATGGAGACACGAGAGGAGGACAGTACAAGAATCTCTGATGGACTCAGGTCTCGTTACCACCACCCTGCTACTGTTATCATCCCCGCTCTCACTGCCCGTAACATCGGATTCCTTTCCATCTTCTCCCGTGGGAGTGATAATGAAACTCCGCTCCTCCAGCATCTTTGTTGTCTCTGTTTGTTTCTTTATCGAGGCTTTCCGTTCTCGGACCAACTCCGTCCGCATTCTCCTTTTAATGGAATCAAAGTTGATGGCATGGTTACCTTTTGGGTTCACTGGCGTCTCTCCGTCAGCTGAGGATAATATTGGAATTTTATCGCGTATTTAGATCACAATAATAAATAATGTAAACACTATTATTGATGATTCTATAATATGTAATGTCCAGCTAGGTAGTATATATGTTATGTTCTATTCCTCCGTTACATTTATTGCCCGAGGCGTGGAGGAGGGGGTCGAACAAGGTGTTATACCTGATTCAGGTAGGGTACCCTGGAGTTGAGATAACAGGTGTAGGAGGAGCTCAGTATCAAATACCACCATGTGAGATACAAAATCCTGGAGGGGGGAATTAGTTGGGGAGGGAGTCACCCGAGAAGAATTCCGAGAGAGATGCAATTCTAGAATAGAGTTCTAGAATCCTTTGAATATAACATAATAAATCATATATCAGCTATTATAGACCTCGATAATGAAACTGCTTACATTGTTGCTAAACCGAAAGGGTACAACTGACATCCCATTTGTTTCTTTTGGGAAGGAAGTACCAGGGGGCTGGACCTTGAGAACGTTAGGCTGGGACTCAACACTGGGTGTACCAGGATTAAGTACATTCAGCGCAACCGCACCATGTTCTATCCTGTCAAGGTGACCCGTACTTAGTCCCCAAACGTATACTGTATCATCTGAGAATAACAACATCTGTTTAGCACATATGATAGGTTCAAGTATAATGTTATGTCATGTAGTTTTGTCTAAACACAACTATTTTTGTGGTCCTGAGACTTGCCACTCAGTAACTTCATTGACTTATTAATTAATTGATTAATTATTAAAATGTTAATTATCTCCTCCATTCTCACCGGTGCATTGTACTAGGACGATATCCTCGGAGTGTCGCCACCTAATCTCCATGATAGCAGTATGGTGACATGGTGCAAAGAAAAGTGGTTCCGTCTGGTTGTGTTTTGTAACCGCCACTGTATGATCATCACATACCGATATTACACTTCCCCTCAACCGACCCTGTAGTGGGTTGTTTGGTCAGTGAGTATAGTAGTGGCGCAGTGAGGGCATCTTAATTACAGGACAATAACAAAAAACATTTGAACATTGGGTTCTCGTGCCCTTTGTCAAGTACTGCTGCAAGGCTGCTGCACTTCAGCCCTATTCTTCGCGAAAAGTTTTTAAAATACAGGGAAACGGTTCGGGATGTTCCTTACCGCTGTATTCGATGGAGGTATGAGGAATTTAACAACAGGACCACTGTGAACTGTGAACGTCTGGAGAATGGTCTCCCTCTGCCAATCCCAAATTTTAACCGAGAAATCATCGCTTCCGCTGTACAGTAGGTTCTCCCCATAGGACCCAACATCCATCGAGTGGGGGTAAAGAAGACAGTTGACTCGAGAGGTGTGTCCCCGGAGTGCAACGTAGCTTGAATCTGAATTAGGAGTGTTGAACTATTAAATGGTAACTAGAGAAGGAATGCCCAAAAAGATGTCGTCCGATAAAGTGAGATTTAAAACATCCGACTTTAGTTCACTTTCTTTCTCTTGGTAATAAATCCACTTGAAGGAACTATCGCAATGAATGTATATGACTTCGGCAGCACTAATGAAGATCGAGAATGAATGAGGGATGGTTCACCTTTCATGTTAAACAGGGCACGCGACATGAGAGAGTAGATCGTTCCGACTACGATTAGCCCGGTGTTCAGGCCACACGCCACATAGTAGAGGGGATCCAGGGTAGTACTGGCACTCACCTCCACCCTGTCGCAGCATCTTTCACACTGAAAACGGTGTAATATTATAGTATTGTATGTGTAGTACTCAATTTATACACTCTATGTTTGTTATGAGTGTAGCTGTGTTGCCTCAATTGAGAATCCCTGGACGACTATAATTATACCTCAGCATTCACTATATTGCTAACTGTGTCAGGCCACGAGCCCCTATAATCAGCCTCACTCGCCTCTCCCAACCCCTCCTCGTCTATTAGTATCTCCCTGTTTCTCTTCCAAAGTGCCAGAGATCCATCCACATAGCTGCCCCGGAGAATTATGTCGTGGGGTGTCCTCATGGACTTCTTGTAAAGTACCGTACATCTCTGCCAGGGAGCGGGGTTAGAGGAGACTAGCGGTTAGGGAGGGGGGTTAGAGGAGGTTGTACCGTGCAGCAATAAAGGGCGGAGAAGGCCACGGTATTGTGATATTCAAACACTCTAAAAGAAATTTGGAAGAGAGGAGAGAGAGAGAGAGCAGAGAGAGAGAAGAGAGCAGAGAGGAGGAGAGAGAGAAGAGAGAAGAGAGAGAGAGAGAGAGAGAGAGATGAGAGATGAGAGGAGAGAGAGAGAGAGAGAGAGAGAGAGAGAGAGAGAGAAGAGAGGAGAGAGAGAGAGAGAGAGAGAGAGAGAGAGAGAGAGAGAGAGCAGAGAGAGAGAGAGAGAGAGAGATGAGAGCAGAGAGAGATGAGATGAGAGAGAGTAGAGGTAGAGAGAGAGAGCCGAGAGAGAGAGAGAGAGAGCCAGCAGAGAGAGAGAGAAGAGAGCGAGCGAGAGAGAGAGAACCACAGAAACACAAAATAATACAAGAGAGAGAGAGATAGCGAGAGAGGCGCGAGACGAGAGAGAGAGAGATCGAGTACGATCGCATCGCTGAGATCGAGAGAGCTGAGAGACTAGAGATCTAGAGCGCGTCTCTCTCGTAGGAGTAGAGTCAGTAGCGCTCTAGATAGATCGCGCTCGATAGTCAGAGAGTCTCTATCGGATCTTCTCTCTCTCTCGTCTCTCTCTCCTCTCTCTCTCTCTCTCTCTCTCTCTCTCTCTCTCTCTCTCTCTCTCTCTCAGAACTTATATCACGTGCCATAAAGGAAGCCCCAGCTAATGCTGCACCAGGCCCTGACAAATTCCCGGTGTCTATACTGAAAGAGTGCAGCACGATCCTAGCCCCAATCATGGCTGAGTTATGGAAATCTTCCATGAATTCTGGTGACATTGCTGACATTTTTAAGCAGCAGAGCTATCATCCCCATTTTCAAAAAGAATGACCGTGGATGTGCTGCAAACTACAGACCTGTATCCCTCACCAGCAATCTGGCCAAAACATTTGAAAGGGTGATCCGGACGCAAATGACTGATTTCTTTGAACAGAAGGAATTCTTTCATCCTGATCAGCATGGAAGCCGATCTGGCCGCTCATGTTTCAGTCAGTTAATCCATCATATCGATGACGTGCTGAACGACTTAGCAAATGGATCAAATGTTGACACGCTATACATTGACATGAGCAAGGCGTATGACAAAGTCAGTCATCGACGACTATTAGAGAAACTAAGAGCTGCAGGAATTGAAGGTCAACTTCTAAAATGGATTGAACAATTCCTGACTGGGCGGACGCAAACTGTCATTGTTGAGGGTACTAAGTCTTATCCAACTGCTGTCCTCTCAGGAGTGCCCCAAGGCACAGTTTTAGCAAGCCTGCTATTCTTGGTTTATATGAATGATCTACCTGCGTTCATCAAACACTGTAAAGTTAAGATGTTTGTGGATGATGCAAAACTTCAAAAACCAATTAACACCCAAGAAGACCGTGATCTTCTCCTTGACGATCTCCATAATGTTAAAGAATGGGCAAGTGTAAACCTAATGGAGCTTAATGAGGAAAAATTCCAACTCCTACAACACGGTGCAAATGGAGACCTCAAACAGCCCTACGATGCTGTCCGAGACTTGGGTGTACTGATTGATCCGAGTCTATCGTGGAAAGCTCACATAGCCGAGATCACTCGCAAAGCAAGCACCATGGCATCCTGGATCCTGAGAACTTTCAGGACCCGAGAGAAAGGCCACCTGCTACAGCTTTACAAAGCATACGTACTGCCACATCTGGAGTACTGTTCGGCCCTGTGGTGCCCTTATGAGATTGGACAGATTGAGAAAATCGAAGCTGTCCAAAGATCATTCACCGCCCAAATACATGGGTGTAAAGAAATGGGCTATTGGGAAAGACTGGCTCACCTCGATCTCTACTCTCTCCAGAGACGACGAGAACGATTCAAAATTCTGGCTATATGGAAAATCCAGAATGGTCTTGTACCCAACCACTACAATATTGTGTTTCGTAACTCCCTAAGACATGGACCAACGGCTGAAAGACCCATTGGCAAGTCTTCCCGCAAAGGGGTGAACACAGCTATCTTTAATGGATTCACCTCCTCTGCCATAGGACTGTATAATTCGATACCATCACTGGTAAAGAATATGGAAACCTTTGAAGGAGCAAAATCCGCTCTAGATAAACATTTGTCTAGAATACCTGACCAGCCCCCAACGAAGGGGTATCCCCGCCAGAATAGCAACAGCATACTGGATTGGTCCAATGGCTCGTATACGAAATACAGTGACCAAGCGGAGTAACTTCTACTCTCCGCTGAACCTCCTCCGAGGTACTCCGAGGTACTCTCTCTCTCTCTCTCTCTGGATGCACAGATCCAGCTGCCGGGCTACCAGTGTATTCGAGCGGATAGGGTAGGTAGACAGGGAGGAGGTGCTCTTCTTTATATAGATGAAGGTGTGCCGATTAAATGGTCAGCTAGCTACGATGATGGCACATGTGAGGCGGTTTTCTGCCGTCTCCCATCTTGTTCAATGAGTATTGCTGTAGTATACCGACCCCCTGATGCCCCTTATCATAGCTTTTCCGGAGTTCTCCAGTTCTTAGTTTCCAACTTAGAAAAGGACCCGGATACCGATTTCTTCCTTATGGGGGACTTTAATTTTCCGACAATTGATTGGAAAAACCTGTCTATCGGAGGCAGGTCAGCAGAAAATACACGGTCAGCTCGACATCTTCTGGAGTTTTCGGAGAACTATTTTCTACAACAGATTGTGGACTCCCCTACAAGAGGGCAAAACATCCTTGACTTGTTCCTTGTGAACAAGGTATCTCTGGTGGGCAAAGTTCAGGTGGTAGGTACAGAGATGTCGGACCATAACCTAGTGCATGTGGGTCTTACCTTCCACCCATCTCGCCCTCAACAGAGACATCGAGCTAAACTGGAAGGATTCAGAGCTCTTGACTGGCACAACGGGGACTACGATCTCCTGAGAGAGAGACTAGCCGAGCTCAACTGGGAAAAGCTTCACAGTGAGAGCGATTTTCAGAGTTTTCCGGGTGTGTTCACCCAAGAAATTCTCTCTGTCTGCCAGGAGGTGTTCCCGGAAGTAAAAGCTCCCAAAGGGAAACCAAACTGCTACAAAAAGCTACGGAGAAAGAAGATCAAACTCCGAGCACGTATGGAAGCCCTGAGAAGTAAGGACCAAGTAGCAGCAGCAGAAGAGGTGGAGGAGCATCTCTCCCAGGTCTGCCTCGAGATCAAAGACCTGGTACTAGCTAGGAAAGATGACTGTGAGCGACGTGCGGTACTGAAGATGAAGTCAGACCCACGGTACTTCTACTCCTTCGCAAAATCTTTTGCAAAGGGGAAGTCTAGCATTCCCCTGATCACAAAAGAGGATGGCTCCATGGTAACTGAGCCCAAAGATATCGCAGACGCTTTTCAAAGCGAGTTCTGTAGGGTGTTCAGCGACCCGAACAACCCTGAAACCGAGGAGCCTACCTTCAATAAACCTGAGCTATCATGGTTAGATGATGGTATTGAGCTCCACGACGAAGATATCATCAAGGTGTGTAAGGACCTGGAGTCTTCTTCCTCACCCGGACCGGATGGAATCCCCTCCCGGATCCTGAAAGAGTGTGCGGAGGTACTGGTGAAACCTCTGGGACTCATGTGGCGTGACTCACTTCGACTAAGGAAAGTGCCGGAGTACTACAAAATGGGTCACGTTGTACCCCTCTACAAAAAGGGGGACAAGTCCAGCACCAAAAACTACAGGCCTGTTACTTTAACGAGTCATGTAATCAAACTGTTCGAGCGAATTGTCAGGGCTCATATGGTTGAACACTTTGAAAAAAATGGAATCTTTTCTAAAAGACAACATGGTTTTCGTAAAGGACGATCGTGTTTGACCCAGCTTCTTGGCCACATAGACTGGGTTATGAAAGCCTTGTGTGGAGAAAAGGATGTCGACACTGTGTACCTGGACTATAGCCGAGCGTTCGACCGTGTGGACATTGGTCTACTGCTTGCTAAACTGAAGCGGTATGGAGTCCACTCTCAAATTGTTGAATGGATGGAATCTTTTCTGACCGACAGGAAACAAAAAGTGGTTCTTGACGGATCACAATCTGAGATCGCAACCATCATTAGCGGTGTACCCCAGGGGAGTGTGCTGGCTCCACTACTCTTTCTGATCTTTATAAATGATCTTGAGGGGGTTGTTAAAGATGCTATACTCAGTTTCTTTGCTGACGACTCGAGAGCCGCAATGGAGATATCTGCTGAAACTGACATGGTGAAGTTACAGCAGGATCTGGATCGAGTGATGCTGTGGTCTAGGACAAATAATATGGTCCTAAATGAAGACAAATATGTTCTTCTGACCCACAAACACAACCCGAATTCCCACATGAACCTCTTTCCTATGACGGGCATCGAGTACACCACTAGTGGCGGTGCAAAGATCTCACCATCGGATCATGTAAGGGATCTGGGTATCAAAGTCTCCAGTGACTTATCCTGGAGACCGCACCTCGTAAATTTGGCCAAACGAGGAAGATGCATGGCACAATGGGTGTTCGGGGTGTTCTCCAGTAGGGAACCAGAGCTGATGATCACTGTATATAAATCACTGGTCAGAAGCTTGATGGAGTACTGCTCTCCATTGTGGAGCCCGCAAACCGTCGGAGACATCCAACTGCTAGAGTCTGTTCAGCGGGGTTTCACAGCGAAAATCTCGGGTATGAAGGACCTTGACTACTGGCAGCGCCTAAAAGCCCTTGACTTGATGTCTTTGCAAAGACGACGGGATAGGTATGCGGTGCTAATTATGCACAAGACATATCGGGAGTTGATACCAAACGAAACCGGTGTTAGCTTCAACCGTACATCCCGCCACGGTGTCAAAGCAGAGTTACCTGACCTGTCACGGGTGAAGAGCAAAAGAACTAGCACAATATACAGCTCTTCTTTCGGTTCCATCGGCCCTAGACTGTGGAACTGTCTCCCGGACGATCTGAGGGAGATTGAGGACCCTGATTTATTTAAACATAAGTTGGACCTCCTTCTCCGTGATATCCCAGACCGTCCGCCTACACCTGGATATCAAGCACCAAACAGAAACTCTTTGTCTGACTGGTGTGTTGGAGCCAGTTTCAATAAACGGTGGTCCGAGTTCCTGGGATGACCTGACGTATCATGACGAACAACTCAAAAGTATCAAAAGTAAGTATCTCTCTCTCTCTCTCTCTCTCTCTCTCTCTCTCTCTCTCTCTCTCTCTCTCTCTCTCTCTCTCTCTCTCTCTCTCTCTCTCTCTCTCTCTCTCTCTCTCTCTCTCTCTCTCTCTCTCTCTCTCTCTCTCTCTCTCTCTCTCTCTCTCTCTCTCTCGACTTGTACCCAGACCCTACCAAATAGCGGCTACCCTAACAAAGCTGGTAATACCACCACTCACCACGGCTCACCAGGTTCCCCATTCAAAACAAGCAGCAAATGGCCCCAGAACAAAGAATTGTAACATACCTCATTTCCTGAGAGGGCCACCTTGTAAATACAAATTGGTGGTTCTGCAGCCATCTTGCTGTCTGTATGGTTCACCGGCCTAATGGCTCTACATGGTAATTTGTAGATGTGGAATGAGCCATTCTCTTTCCACAGTAGGACTTTGTCGAGTTGATAAAACGCCCCGCCCCTCCAGGGGGAATCCTTGTTGCTGCTCTCTGTACACAACAACACAAAATCACCTGAAATGGGGTTATATTAATATTACATAATATGTCTCATAGAAAAATATACCATATCAGGTTAAATTTAGAACAAATGTTCGTTATCAAATACACAAATTTGGAAAGCATCGTTACCTGCACGGTAAATTCTCCACGCGTTATCACACACAACCAGACAGTTATACAAACTCCTGGGATTATAACACAACGATTTCGGGCCTGGTGCATTTAGCATTTTACTCTCCGATTCCAAGATATATTTTTCTTTACTTTCACTTTGAATGTGCCACGTTTTCACCTAATTTGAAAGAAGAAATAAATAAGAAGGAAACACGTTTTATAAGCCATGAATTATGTGTTAGCTGTCGAATGAATAGCACCCCATTATAATATATAGGGATTCGGGAAATATCAACCCTTACATGTTTTAGTCTTGTCCAATACCTGGCAGTTTGTCAGTCTGTCAGTCTGTAGTACCTGCCCATTGAGCGTGAGACACACCACCTCCTCATCCTTCGTTTTGGGTGGCTGGAATATCGCATGGCAGAGGACCCAGTGGGTTGGATCAGATGGTACCAGGTAGTGTCGGATCTCAAGGGTAACGGCATCTAGAATTGTCATTGTACCATACTGTCCACACACAAGGAGATGATAGGACGAGGGTAAAACCTGAAGGGATTACATGATCAACACTAAATCTATCTTGCATAATCAGGAAGGTTTTTATACTTCTGAGATGTAGCATGATACCTTGCCTTGCTCGACCCTATCTCTCTTTTAACTCTCTACTAGAACATAAAAAATGATACCTTGATTTTGGTCAGAGGTCCTTGAAGGGAAGTAGACAACATAAAAGAACCATCAGATACGTTCCACTTGAATATCTCACTGTGATCAATTAAATGCACGTTTATGCCAAGGCACGCACATTAGTAAATCTACATAATTTACACAATTGCAATGTATAAATAAGCCCCACACACACAACAACGCACCCGGCAACAGATGCAGAAGCAATATGGAGTGAATTCAAGCCCGTTTGTAGCTGCTCAATACCAATAACCTCAGCCGAATGTCCAAGTAGGAAACACCGTGGTACGATTGCAGAGGAAAACACATCATTTACCAACAACTGAAAATAAGAAGTTAATATTCTGCACGGGGTTTCCAAGGCGTAATGATCTGATCGCTTACCTGGCCTTCACTTGAACCAGAGATTACAACTTTGTCATCCCGAGATATAAACAGGCACGAGATACTGTGGGACGGTGGTTTAGAGCCCCATAATATTATAGGTAGGAGCATCTACTGTTGTTACGTGTGTCACGTCATCACCCCAAATCTTTATTTTTCATTTCCTGCAATTGCGAGGAGTTCTAAAGGCGATCTGACTGGAAGAAAACAATCTCAAACTTTTAAAAACTAATATTTTCACTTGAGTTGCTTTGTAGAGCCGTAAAAAGGATTTAAGCCTTGCTAGAAAGCAGAAACACGAAAAACGCCGGTTCTGCATTTTTTGAAAATTTCAAGATCTGGAAATTTTTCATTTTTCAAGTTTTTTTTTTTTTTTTTTTTTTTTTTCTTAAAATTCACTAACCCCAACACCGATTGGCATCACTTTCCAACAGCCGAAGAGAAGCTGCCGAAGAGAGAAAGGGGGTAACCATATGAAGAGTTAATCGCGATGAGTCTCATTCACATTGGGTTCGATCATTTGCCCCCGGTGTTGGGGTTAGTAATAAATAAATAAATCTTAAAATCACTCAAATATTACTATACATAAATAAAAAAAATCTCACACATGTTTCAAATATTGAAGTCCATGTTTTCCAATCCTGTTGGGGCGTACTTTGTACGGCATCCTCTCAGCGACCTCAGGGTGGCTACCAGTAGGCAGAATCTGAGCCGCCTTCTGATTGCCGCCAAAGCCTCACTGTAGATTTCTCCGTGTTTATTTTCAATAAGTTTGGCTGTCTTCTTAATCGCTTTGTCCATTTCAGGGCCAACACCACCTGTTGTGGTAAACACTAGTGGAGAAAAGGTCCCGCCCTCGACAATCTGGACTCGTCTCATGTAACATGTCTTCTTGGACTTCTCGTGGTTTTTGTACAGAGATGATGGCTTGATGTTGAGATAAGAAGCTGCCATCGGGTGACAGACTCTGACATCCATGTAGGACATCTGGTCGGGAGCCCACAATCCCATGCACACGATGTCCATACGGGCGTCTCTATCTGTATTTGCCCACGGATATTGCTGCATTTCTTGGTCGTAATCCTCACATGGTTGTAGGAGTTTTTCAGTTTCTATAGACCTGACACCAGCATAGGATAAGATATCAGCAAAGTTGTCTCTCAGGCGGTCGTGTCTGTAGATTGTGTAACCACCTTTGTGACAGGACAATGCGTGATCGGCACTGTTACTGGACCCACATGGGCATTTGGCGGGGAGATCGAGAAACGGTAATCCAAATCGAAGGTGCATCGCATCGACAAACTCTTGTTTGGTCAGGTGATGTCCATGTGCTTCGATGGGTCTTGCTGTCAGCCAAGAGGATGCCCCAGGTTCTTGGTTTAGTGATTGCAACCGGTTTTCCGTGTCAGTCATCCTTGCTTTCAGGGAATTCATCTGGACAAGATGTCTTTCGATTGTACTTTCTTCGCATTCCTTAGTTCTCTCTCTGGTGATCTTTTCGATTTTGTCTATGGTAGGACCATCCAGTTCTTCATCTGAGAGAAGGTGCTCCACTAATGGGCCTGTGCAGTGGAGAGAATGCTCGTATGCAGTGTCAGCCGAGAGCATTGGGTTTTCAATTCCTAGACCCCCCATCTTGACAGGTAGAGCGATGAGTTCCCGTTGCAGATCCGTTACATGTGAGCCGAGCAGAGATGGAATGAAGTAATATAAAGTCGAATTTTTTAATCAAGGGACAGGGGGCCGCGCGTTTAGAGGGGTCGCGCGGCTTTGTATTTGCGCGTGATACTCGAGATCAAGTTCCTGGCAATCTTAAGACTTGAACCCAGAAGCGTTGGAAAGATAATTTTAAGACCTTTTCAACGCAACCAAGATCGAGTCTTTATCTTATCAGGAACAGAAGATATGAGCGAAAACGTTTAGCACGCGCAAAAAGACTTTTGTTAATGCGCGGCCCCTGTCCCTTGATTAAAAAATTCGACTAAAGTGTAAGCGAAACTAAAACGAACCCCCTGCGCGGCTCAAATTGAATGTTTTTTGGTCATAACTCCGTCAATTCTTAACCAAATCGCTTAAATATGGGCTCGTTGGAAAGCCCTGAATGTCCTCTTTCTAATGAACCCAGGTTTAAGCAATTTGGTCAAGAATTGACGGAGTTATGACCAAAAACATACTAAATAGTGCTGAAAAAGTACATTCGGTCGTTTTTGGTCATAACTCCGTCAATTCTTGACCAAATTGCAAAATCTTGGATTCATTAGAAAGAGGACATTCAGGGCTTTCCAACGAGCCCAAATTTAATTGATTTGGTTAAGAATTGACGGAGTTATAACCAAAAACGTTCAATTTGAGCCGCGCAGGGGGTTCGTTTTAGTTTCGCTTACACTTTAAAGTCCGTTTCAAGCGACTTGACCCGTAATTCTTGGAATTTGGCGCATTGCGCGTGTATTTACAAAGGGGAAATCCTGAATTTCCAGGAATCTCAGGTCAAGTCGTTTTATTTATTTGAAACGCACTTTATAACATGCGCGCGCGCTATTTCAACTGATGCACTTGCAGCGGAAAAGCTGTCATTCCGCGTCTTACGGTAATCCAACGTGAACGTGTCAATTAGAGATACTGAAGGTGAAACAAATACACGAAGACATCAGTTTTGGTATATTTGAAAAATAAAGTGGTAAACATATCACATATATGTTGTTGCCCCTTGTCAATGAGGGTACTCTGTCTTCCTATCAACTCACACACTCATGTCTCAAAAGATAAAATAGTCCTCGCACCGCGAGTCGCAGCTGTCATGTCTCTACTGTCCTTTCAGTTAAATAGTCTCTGCAAATAAATTAAGCGAATCGATCCTCGAAGTCGGCATCTGGATTTTCCATGGAGCTGAAGTTGAGGAAATGTGCCGGTCGGTGGAGTTCGTGGTAGTATTCTTTGGGTGTGGCCAGCTTCTAGGTCATATTTCATTGAACTTGAGTGTCGGACACCTGGCGAGGGAAATCGGGATCAGATATATTTGACTTTACAGTGAGATCATGAAAATAACATAACCTGAGTTTCCGTTTATAAAGTTTGAAGTTCCGTTTAATTTATAAAAAAACTACCGCCAATATCCCGCTGAACTAACCCATGAAGTTATAATTCCAAGAATGACTCCGCTGGAACCATAAAGAACCCAAGGAACCTATCTGACAGCAGCATCTGTACTTTTTCGTAGTGCGAGGGAAGGTAACCCTGGGGATTACTACTCGTGTCCTTGTTCTGTCGACCCCACTCATAACCAGAGGGTGTCAGCTTGTATGCGGTCAGAGAGCATGATCCGGGCGTGAAACTGAAGGGGAAATATCGCCGTTTAGTAGGATAATTTTATCAAACGACGGGGTAACTCAAAATGTGTGTAACCAGTCAACGACTACTAATTATTACTAATTATTACTAATTATTACTAATTATTACCTGCAAGTGATGGCAATGGTTTTCTCCCCGTTCCAACTCATATTCTCACTCATTATCTTGGCGTGCATAGTAACATCCTGGGGTGCCAGCTGGGGCAACTCGTTAGGGCTGGGTATGGATCCATCCCCAGGGGCTCCATCTCCTTGAGATACTCGTGACCAGGCAGGGCCGTGGGCAGGTGGACGGTTTGGTGGGTGCCCCACTGAGGTACAAGGACCACACATCGGATCTCCTTCACTTGGGGGTTATCTGGGGGTGACACTCCGTACAGGTATCCCGCGATCTGAGGGAGAACATTTGTGTGTCATTGGTTCGTTGGTTGGTTGTAAGGGACTGGAGGGAAGGGACTAAACACACAACGGTAACTTGACATTATCTGTCTGGTTCTCTCTTCACTAAAAAACACAGCAGTGAGCACTTAAACCTCACGATTATTACCTGAGTCCTAAGATCGGATATGGTGATGAATCGCTTGAGAATATTCTTGGGAAGAATGTACGTGTAGCCAGTTTCCTTGATGTCATCTGATGATACGTAGATGTGGTTGGTTCTGAGGTGCAGATTGGTAGCGGATATCGCCCTAACTCGCCATTCTGTCTTTGAAGAGAAGGTCTGTCGCTCGTAGTTACTGAAAAAGGGGAGGGGTTAACTATTGAATATTTAGGTGGGACAAGAAGGTTTCTGAGTACCACACGCTCTTTCGGACAGGTCATCCTCCAGATATAGCAATCACAAACAAATAAACAAACAAATAAACAAACAAACAAACAAACACAAACAAACAATCACAAACAAACAACAAACCCAAATAATTAACATACCTTGTAGTAGTTACAATAATCTCATCTCCATGAATGTTAGTTGTCTTGGTGGTGGTAGCAGTCAGCTGGCTCTGTTCCTTTGTCTGTTTCTCTATCTCAGCAATCTGTTGCCGCTGCTGCGAGGGAGCACTAATCTCCATACCCAAGATGATATCTCGTACCTCACTCTGCGTCAAACTCGCCACATTGACATTGTTCTTCTTGCCGTAATCAGCCAGGATCAAATCCTTGAGGCTCACTTCAACTTTAATCCACTTCTCGTCACCCAAGGACGGCCAAATGTGATGGGCCTCAGTGATTGTCGTCTTGTCCGGTTTCAAGAGGATCTTCGTCCTGTCATTGTTGACGTGTAGGGCCCGGAGGATGAGGATAAGTCGAGAGAAGGCTGTATAGGAGGAGATGGTTTTCAGCCAATCATCGTACAAGTTAAACAGCACCATCTGGGGTTCAGTTGCCTTTAGGATGAGATCACCAAACTTCTCCACTTTCAGGCACGCCTGGAAGGGCAGCTGCAACTCGCTACCCTTGATAACGATGTTGGGGAAATCAAGGAGATGAACCTCTAGGGGGTCCAACATTCCCTTTCGTGTCACAATGATCTGTTTAGGCTGCTCCTCCACGGGAAGGGACCTAATCAGAGCTGCAACCTCCTCGGCAGTCTTCCACTTAGCCAGCTGACCGAGACGCTTCTGACCTGCCCACACACTCGTGTGGATAATCTTTAGGAAGAGCTGTCCAGTTCGGGGGTTGAAGATAAAGATGGCACCGTTGATGGGTTTTGTAGTCAGATTACCCTCGAATGTCTTGTGGATTGTAACCCGGTAGACGTTGGTGTCGTCCACAAACCAGATGATCTGGTTACTGAACAGCTCCCCGTAATTCTGGGAACTCAGGTAGGGTTCAGTCGGCTCACTGGAGTACAGCTGGAGACCCTTCCTGACTCGCTCACGGAGGACATACAGAGCTGGGTTAGCCTTCATTATCTTCGTCATGGCTTGTTGAATGAGAGGTTTGATACCCGGGAACCAGTTACCAAAGGCACTGAACAGGTTGTATGCCAGGTCGATACCAATAAGAAGCCCAGTTGGTGAGGGGTAGATGGACATGTTGTCTGTTGTGTAGTCTAGGAACTTCGCACGTGCGTATCTCTCCACGTCATGGGAATCGTAGTCACCCCACCTGAAAATATGGAGGGAAAATGTTAAAATTATATACATGACATTAAATAAATTAGAGGATATATATTGGGGGGGGGGGGGTGCAGCCCCAAAAAAATTCAAACTTTTTCCGAAACCCAGGGTATGGTTGGTTTTTTTTGATCTTTTTTGGTTGAAATTTCTTTGATTTTTTTTTGGTCGTTTTTGATTTTTTTTGGTCGTTTTTGATTTTTTTTGATCTTTTTTGATTTTTTTTGATCGTTTTTTATTTTTTTAAAATTTTTTTGAATTTTTTTGATCGTTTTTGAATTTTTTTGATCGTTTTTGAATTTTTTTGATCGTTTTTGATTTTTTTAAATTGTTTAATGTTGAACAAAAAACTTCAAAAAAAATCAAAAACGATCAAATAAAATCAAAAACGATCAAAAAAATTCAAAAAAAATCAAAAACAATCAAAAAATATCAAAAAAAATCAAAAACGATCAAAAAAATTCAACAAAAAAATCAAAAACGATAAAAAAAAATCAAAAAAGATCAAAAAAAATCAAAAACGACCAAAAAAAATAAAAAAAGATCAAAAAAAATCAAAAAAGATCAAAAAAAATCAAAAACGACCAAAAAAAATCAAAGAAGATCAAAAAAAATCAAAAAAGATCAAAAAAAATCAAAAACGACCAAAAAAAATCAACACTTTTGAAAATCCAGGGTATGGTTGGTTTTTTTTTGGGCTGCACCCCCCCCCCCTATATTAGAAACTGTCAGAATTAAAGTTTACACCCCACCTCAACTGGACATCAACCCAGTACTTCTGTGTGGTACTGCTGTCCATCACATCCTTTGTGTCCGCCATCAGGGAGGGCTTGGAGATGGGCCACTTGTAACTGGCAAACATGAGGATATCCGCACAGGAACTGTTCATTTTGTAACTTTTCCGCGGATGGATGGTCTCCTTTTGGACGGTCTCAATCTCAAGGGCATCCAGCTCTTGGTCAAACACCTGGTAAGAAAGAGAGGATGTGTTGCTACCGTTAAAAAACACGATTTCCACATTTTCATTTCTTGGCTAGTACCCTAACCCGATTTCCCATGCATTTGCCACTAATCTTACCTGACATAAATCCATGACGACGGACTCGTGGATTTTCTGCCACAAATGCGCTCGGAATATCTGGATCAGGGAAATCTTGAGTGTAGGAATTTTACCGTGCATGAAGATGCCCGTTAGATCAAGCTGGACCTGGAAACCTAAAAGGAAAGGGTGTTACTGAAAATGTATATTCATAACATATTCAAACATGTTCAAAAAGTGGAAATCAATGAGTAATTGGAGTTTTGAGTCGCCTATCGCAGTTAGGTGTAATTCCAATAAATTGTAGCCAATAACACGGTGATGGACTGTAGTCTCGCGACTACTACTAGTAAGGTAGTCAATGAACTTACCAACATAAACGTTGGCCCTGTTGATAGTGGGTGACCACCACAGCGTAAACCGTCGATTGGGAATCTGGTTAAGACCGCTCCTCTGGGCATTGGTCAGTTTCTTGTACTTCATGCTCTCTTCAAAGCCAGACGCCTTCTCCCAGAACAGTCCCTCCCATGTCGGGAAGTAGGTACCCTTGAATAGGGTGTGTTCCAGGATACCTTCAACTCCACCCAGAGCCTGGATCATGTCAGTTCGGTAGTTGTTCAGATTCCAGAGTTTACCGTCGTGACGTTGATGGGTCCACCAGAAGGGATTCTGTTTTAGTACCTGGGGGAGATCATGGAGTTAGAAATATGGGAGGTTAGAAGGTAGCAGGAGTGAGAGAAATGAGAGGGATACACAGGAAGTAATTGTTGCAAGCATCAATAGCTATTATAGACTCAGAGAGAGAGAGAGAGAGAGAGAGAGAGAGAGAGAGAGAGAGAGAGAGAGAGAGAGAGAAAGAGATACAGAGAGAACAGTGAGAGAGCACATCTACTGCTTGTACAAATAGCTTTAAATCTCTCCCTCTCTGCCAGCTACAATGGCGGTTACTTCAAACTGTACGAGAGGAAATTATGAACATAATCGCTAGTTACAATTGTACAGCATTTAAACGTGGTGAGTGCCACGGCTGTTCATGATAAAGCTAGTTGATTATCCGTACCGCCTTAGCCATCTGGTACCATTCTTTTTGCCAATAAATAAGACATGGGGTTGGTGTGGTAGTACGGAGGTAGGCAGTTCGATACTGCATGTTGTTTATCTACAATAACATCCTATCTGTTTTCTTTATTTAGTTATTACCTGGTACTGTTTGAAGTCTGTTCGAACCCTCCAACCCTTGTCATATGCCAATGTGTGCCTGTCTTTTTGGAAGAGGGTGTTAATCCTTGGGATACCCCGATCCCAGGAATCCTCCAGATCTTCAAGAGTCAATCGGCGGTTCTGGGCAGTTGCTTCTTGTCTCTTCAAGGCATACTCCGCCCACACTCGCTGCGAGTCAATGAACTCCGTCTCCCAAGGTTGGATGTACCTGGTTGGGGGTATAAGATGGTGAGAAACCTGGCTGATAGATCGGTTTGGACAGTAGGGGTTGCTAAGTTGAAATTTTT
This sequence comes from Hormiphora californensis, assembly GCA_020137815.1. Taxonomy (NCBI): domain Eukaryota; kingdom Metazoa; phylum Ctenophora; class Tentaculata; order Cydippida; family Pleurobrachiidae; genus Hormiphora; species Hormiphora californensis. The sequence continues at coordinate 2,279,553 of CM035351.1, forward strand.
GAATACTCAATTTTTAAGTCTTGCACATGTATTGGGATGTTCTATGAACTAATTTCCGTGTTTTGAAATTTTAAAATTTTAAAATTTTTTTTCGATTTTTTCCCGATTTTTCACCAAAAACAAGGGTCACAAAAGTGGCTTGCGATCCTGAGTGGCTCAACCGTTTGGGCTGAAACTCCGGATATCTGTAGATAATTACCCAATCAATAACAGGAAATATGATTCATAGCGATATTTGACTATAAAGACCCAATTTTATACTATACAACCGTATGTGCACGAATACAAGCCATGCGCACTGCAATAAACAGCAAAAACAAGGGTCACAAAAGTGGCTTGCGATCCTGAGTGGCTCAACCGTTTGGGCTGAAACTCTGGATATCAGTAGATAATTACCCAATGAATAGCAGGAAATATGATTCATGGCGATTCATTCCGACTTAGCAACCCCTATTGGACAGTGAGTGCAGACGGTGTGCCTTCCAGCTCGAAGGTGACCAAAGTGTGCGCGAGAGAAATGGAGGGTAAAGCGCGCGGAGAGCGATTTGCCGACCCACTTTGTACTCGGTCGGGTGTCCCGCGCCTTACAGTAATCACCAACAAAGACTGTGCCAAGAGGGACAGGTGCCCCACGAACGTGAAGTGAAAAGTAGAGGAGTGAGGACAAAATGAACAAAACCGATCAGGTCTTGAGAGTTAAGAGTTCGGGCTAGGATGGTTTAACAGAAATAAGTGACCAAATATTTACCTGTACAAGTTAGGAATTAGCTGATCCTCATCGTGACTCATACCGCTCCTAAAGTGAGTAATACCCACGTCTGTCTGCTTGCTCCACCTCAAATCGGATTGAGGGATCAACACATGACCCATACTCAACATACCCAAACCTCCTAACTCCTTGGGTGTGTAAAACACAACGGGCGGGAATCGACTGGGCATTTTCGAGTTCAACCCAATCTTGATCCTAGTTTGGATTTTGTTTTCACACTTCACCAGCAGATCCAGGAGTTCCTGTGTGTTGACAACAGCCTCCCTGAAGTATGTCATTAGTCCAATTAGAGCTGTGTTCCACTTGTTGACAATCTTGGTAAATGTAGTGGACCCGGACGCCATGAGAATCTGCCGAATCCTGTTATGGAACTTTGTCATGCTATCCGTGTCAACACGAAGGAAACACTGTGCCGTTCTCTCTTTGGTAATCTCATTCTGCAAGTTCCACACCCCATCTCGGTTCGTTATCTCATCGTGTGTTACCCTGCATTTGGGCAGTATCCGGCACTCAAACCCGCTCATACTGAATAACAGGTTGGGATTGTCTTTGCTGTACACGGAAACGAAACTACTGGGCCACAGCACAGTTGTAACAGACCGGGGCAGCCTGTTTTTGATGTCCCAGAATACAGCCCTGCCAAGGTTGACATCGTGCTTCATGAGCCTCATTCGGGCGTCCCGGGGCCAGCATTTCTTGTTGTTGTAACCCACGATGTTCTCGTTGTTGGGGTCAGGGTGCTCCGTCAGGAATCGCTGGATTAGGTCTCGTGTTTCCTCTGCTGTGAACCTAGGGACGTGAGAAGGTGAATATCTGGTGGGGGAGGTGGGAATTGAGGAGGGATGATCTAGAAACCCATAACTCCGGTTAGAACTGGAGTAAGGACAACAATTGGGGCACCAAAATGATCAGCGACATTTGGCCGGTCTCTTACCTAAAGAATATATGTATCCTGTCCACGTATCTGCTATACAACCTAATGGGATGTTTCACCTCTGTGTCCACATCAGTGAATGTCAGGAAGTCGTTGGGCATGTGGGGTGGTCCGGCCATGGCACTAGCCCGATGCAGACCGAGCAGGAGGAGGTCTAGAACGAGACCGTAGTATTGGACAATGAAACTGGCAAACTGGAGACCCCGGATCGTGCCGTAGGAGTTGTTGTGGTTCATATCCTGGGAGGGGAGGGGGTTTAGTTACGGAATATCTAGGACTGCTCTAAAAAACAAATATCGAAGGAATTCAGATCTCCCCACGAGTAACTCATTGGGCTCTGGAGTCTGGAGAGGGTGTGTTTGACTCTGGGGACATACCTTATAATTTATGATAACATTGTTTTTAGCGGTCATGTAATCAGCAATATTGTGATCAACAATCAACCTCAACAATCTGTTCAACAGGGTCAAATCGATCTTCTCGTATAACTTCTCAAAGGAGGTTTCCAGCATGACATTGCACTCTCCCTCTGCTGTCTCCCAGACATCCTGGAGGTTGTTGATACCCTGGCACCACTTGTATACCAGAAGCGGGGGCGGCTCTGGAGAGAGATATGTTAGGTAATTAGGGCAACTCTGGGAATGGGATTAAGAGAAGTAGCTAGGTCAGTTCTAAAAATGGGTTGGTTTTCCAAATCATGAACCGGACCAGTATTAATTTCGGTCCGCAATCGGTATCATAACATACGTACCAGTGTCAGCAGGTTTAATCCAGGGTGGGAAGAGTCTCCGTTTGTCAGCCTCGTACCAGAGATACTGATCAAGGTATGCGTCTGTGATCTTCTCCAGGGGCTCAACATCATACACGGGTACCAGGTGGGAGTAGAGATCCATGAACTCAATTCCAACCTGGCAGGGAGGTGGTTTTGGGATTGGGAATTTAGGGGTCAGTTCTAAGAGGGACAGGGTAGGGGTTTTACCAATGGAATAATTAGGTCCGGCGGTAAAATAATGGGGAGAACCGAGAGGGGGTTTAAAGTGACAAATAAAACGAAATAAGATAGTACCTCTTTGAAGTGTCGCTGAGTTAGAAGATGACGTTTGATTCTGGAAAGGGCCTCGTGGGGGTTATCATACGCCTGTTCGATCAACCCCAACTCCTCTCTCTGGCTCTGGTTCAACCTAGCCTTGACACTGTACGCTTCCTTCAGCCTTTCAAGGGCCAGAATCAGGAGTTTTGTGTCGTGTTTGTAGGATAGAGGAGGGAAGGGAATGGGAGAGAACCGTCTGCTCTCCAGCCAGTGAACAGTGGTAGTGTAGATTGCAACAGCCTCTTCAGCGGAAATGTATGGTCCATCCTTGAGATAGTTGTGTTGTCGTTCTTGTTCCGCCTTCAGGTACAATCGGGTCAATCTATGGGGGGGTTTAATCAAATACCAGGTCAGAATAGCAGTATTCAAACTGCAGTTTCTTCAAACGTGAAACTAGGGTGTGATAACACTCCAGAAAATAAAACATTTCTTACCGTCCAAGGTTCTTTTTACAGACGGTCTTGTCAACAGTGGCACCCCTCTTGATCCTCTCTCTGTTGTAATGTGCTGTGTTGGTCCACCAGTCAGCCTTGGACTTGACATACCTGAAGAGGGCATGAAAATTATAATTATCCCGAACAACACGCCGAACGGCGATCATCCACAGAAATTGATTGGTTGAACATTTAAATAGTGCTCTTGCCTGGCAAGTCTTGCAAGACTGCTGTAATACCTGAGGATCATGTTCTCAATGGGAGATGGTAGTCCAGGTACCTTCCAGGGGATGTTGGCCTTCCAACATCTCCACGCCTCACTCAAATGCTGCAGAATGGTTCGGGCTTTGTTCTGTCGGATTCCCTCGGGCATCATGTCGATAATATCGTGCATCACCGCCGCCCTCAACTCCAAATCGTACTGTGACTCAACCCGCTGTTTGGTGATTGTCTTGGCAACTCCCTTGCTGTGTCGTCCCTCGAACTGTCGGGCTAGCAGGTTACCGAGCCATCGTTCAAGGAGGGGTACTATACCCCGGAGGAAGAATAGCCAGACCCTCCAACCGGGGGCCCACACTCCACAACCTGGACCCTTACCAACTGGTCCCTGTGGGAGAGAGAGAATGAGGGGTTAGTAGGTAAATGGCAGCAGATAAAGGTTTAGGTGTATTGATGACATGGTGCATTATTTGATCTAAGACACCCTGCTACACCCAGCAATATTGCTTATCACCCCCCATTATACTGACCGTGTTGAATCGATAGTAAATAAGATGCTTGAGATCTTTACACATCCTAATCTGTCTCATCAACTTGTACTTGTACCGGTACATGCCCGTCAGTTGTCCAATGTGTGCAAAGACATACTGTAGACCATCTGCCAACTGAAATAAGAGGGGAATTAGGAGTGTTTTAATATCACAGGTAGAAATGATTCATTTCTACATTTTCTGTGGACTGTGGTATTTTCTATTATCGAGTCAGGAATCAGGCAGGTTTTGCTATCTATACCAATGTCAAATGTCCAATGTAATAAACTAAAGCCCCGTGGTTTCTCACCTGGTAGGCGTCCACATTTCCAAGTCTGTACTGCACGTGTGAGTCCACGAGGAGCTTGGTCATTCTGAGGATCTCACGACACAAATGGAAGGCGTTACCAAACCGACTTTTCTTTCTTTCCTTGGTAGTGAGAGTTTTGACAGGTTTCAGATTGAAGTTGTAATCAAGATGGAGGTAGTTCAGATTCTTTCGGTGAATCAACAGGTTCAACATGTTGTACCCTTGCCGGCAAACCTGAGGAAGACGAAATTGATAAACTCCAGAAATAAACTAGAGCTTGAAGCTGGCGAGTGTTTTAGGATAAATTGAAGGTTTAGCTTATTTTACAGTTATCAAGTAAGTAAGTTATTTACCTGGAGCCCAGCTTCAACCCAATCGAGCTGTGTACACTGGAAGAACTTGGTACTCTTGAACGACTTGAACAAATATCGCTTCTTCATGTTTTTGGGGGCACGGTGTTTCAGTGCATTGAGAACGTAACACTTCAGAAGTTTCTGGTAGCTGACTCTCACTTTAACGGGCTGCCCAGCGGGACAATGCTCTCTGTACCAGCTCTTGATCAGGGGGATATCAATAGCTCGGCGGGTTAGACCGCTCCGTAGGTTGAATGGGTGGGGTGACCAAATAAGAGCAATACCATCGGCAGTGCTGTCTGTGTAGAGTGGTGTGTCCTGGGGGAGGTAATGGTCAGTAATGGGGGGGAGGTAAATGGTTGATAATGTTCTGGAGACAGCCAAGGGGAATTTCTGATTACTGTATGTGTTGGGGGTGGAAATAACTGAAATCAGACTGGGGTATAGGGCTGGCAAAAAGGATGGCTTAATGCCTAATGGTAATGGCTGGTGTTAACAATAACAACAAACCACACCCTATATCGTACCTGTAGGAACGGTGAAACATATTCGGGAAGTACAAAGTCATCCTCCTCCTCATCCGCGGGAAGGTCCTCGAAAGTTCTCTGGGTGCCGTGTTTTGAAGCAATGGGGTTGATCAGAGGATCAAAATAGAAGGCAGGAAGATCAGGGTCTTCCGTCTTGATAAATACTACAGAGGGGTAGTGATACCAGGACAGGTGAACCTTGTACGGCCGACTGTTGTACAGATACGGGAAGGCAATCCTGTACTCTGTCCTGATTTGGTGTCGGATAATAATCTTGTTGATATCGTTGAACTCGTTCCAATCCTCCTCAGCGAGACTGATGTCCCGGACGAGGGGCTCGAATTTGGGGCCACCCGGTATCGCCAGATTGAGGGCTTTAGCGGTGAAGAAGGATTTCATATCAAACAGATAGTAGAAGTTGTCATCAAGAAGATCTGTTATCAGTTGGTTAGCTAGACGATACAGCGTGGACATGATGGGCAGGGTGAAATGCCACTTTTTGTAACTGCTTCCATTGATATACTCTGTATCAACCAGCCCCTTATTCTCGTAAAACCAATCCACAACATCCCCATCCTCATCTCGATCCAACTCCATCTGGATGGCCTCTAGAGGCTCCACATCGAGCACGTTGTCAGCGTAATCAAGTGGCGGTTCCTCATCATCGAAAGGTGGGAATCTCATCCTCTTGAAATGTCTCCTGTCCCTCTTTTCCCTTCTCATCATGATCCACATTGTACCCCACTGGGCGATGTACTGGGGCTCCACTACCCACGGTATCTCGTTAATAAAGGTGATGGCACCAGTAATATGATACAACACATCCACATCTCTAATCTGTTCCCACGGCATAGGCATGTTCTCCAGCAGCTTCAACACCGCGTGTGGCATGTATTTGAGAGCGCCAAGGTATACCCGTTTGTCGTGTCGGAATTTCCGGCTCGTCATGTCACCATGATCTCGGATGATCTTCCGAACGTGCTCAGGAGGCATGTTCTCCTTCTGGGCCTCCACGAAGCCAAACTTCCGCTTTTCGGCATACTTCTTGGATTGGAGCTGTTGCCATTTTCGTGCTGAAAAGAAGGGAAGATGAGAATGTGCCTGAACAACATCGATATTACTCACCTTTCTCTTGAAGCTTCTCCTCCGAAATGTCAACAAAGTTCTGCTGATCAGCCATTGTGTTGAGCTCTTACAGTATCACATCACAGAGCTGTTAAAAATACATTGCATCATTAAATTGACAGTAAGCAACTGACTCGGACTTCCCCAGACCCCACCCTCTGACTCCAAGGGCGTTGTTGCCAATTGGAGAGGGGCGCCGTTAAGATATGGGTGTTTGGTGGCCTGTTTACAGGTGAACGCAGGGCGAGCGTTAAAATCTGGGTGTTTCGTGAGTGCTGACAAACGGTTTTTTAGGGTTAGGGCTAAAGTCGGGTTAGGGTTAGGGCTGGGGTTTGGGTTGGGGTTAGGCCTTGACATTTCCTACCAGATAAACTATGAATTAGCCAAAACGGTTGAGTGGTTTGGCGGTTAGAATCATTTTAGTGAATCAACTTTTTTGGCAGCGCGCACCTGTAAACAGGCCACCAAACACCCAGATCGTAACGGCGCCCGTGAACGCAGCACGCTGCCAAAAAAGTTGATTCACTAAAATGGCTCTAACCGCCAAACCACTCAACCGTTTTGCCTAATTCAAAGCTTATCTGGTAGGAAATGTCAAGGCCTAACCCAAGTCCTAACCCTAAAAAACCGTTTGTCAGCACTCACCAACCACCTAGATTTTAACGCTAGCCATTTGAGATGGGTGGTAACGTGTAAGTAAAATTGTCATGAGGCGCGAGAGCATTTTTAACTGCGCCCTACAGACGTTTTGGCCGTTTAGGATGAGAAAAAGTGCGGAAAATTAAACAAACGTGAAGTTTTTAAAACACGAAGTTTAAAAAAAGTTTGCAAGTTTTTTATTTGGATTCCATGTTATTATCGTTTCAAGCCGCGCATCATAATGCAACGCATTTGTTACATTTTTACCGCTTACTACATTTTGTCTCTCGTGCTAATTAAATCAACGATCTTACTTTTCAGCCGCGCGCTGCCGTTTCGAAAATTTGGTTTCTTGCAAAAAAAGTTCCGTTTTTTTTTTGTTTCTTCGTTTTTTTTTCTTGAAAAGCGCTGCCTTGTCCCGGGGGCCAGCAACGTTTGCCAATTTTTTTCTCGAGTTTTTTTTGTATTGAAAAGGCAAAGGGTCTGTAGCATCTGCCACGTTATTGTGACATTGACAAGTTCTTGTGAAATTTCTGTGGCAACTTTTTGCAATGTCATAATGGTAAATTCGCACTGTTTTACCTGAACCTTTGTCTCCGAAAGCAAGCAGAGCCAAGATGCCCCACCAGCACCTAATCATCGGTGGCTACGAACTTCCTTTGCTTCTAGAGCGATCCAACTGCAGTGGACTACCCTCCTAGTAATGGACGGAAGACAGTGCTGGGACTTCACCGGTGGGGTCAATTACTAATGTGCATTCAGCAAATATAGACCAAAGTAGGTCACCAAACTGGGTCTGGTTTTATAATACTTCTTGGGAAGACCTGAAGAAACCAATACCGGACTGGACGCTACTCCAGGAGGGGCTGATGAGCTGGCATCGGACGGTGCAATATCTGCACACAGGATTACAAGAGGGGAGGCTTTGTTACCCGCCCGCCCAACAGTTGGAAAATCTTTCCAGCGACAACTGGGGGTATCAAGCTTTCAATTTTAATCAAAATGTGGGCCGGGTCAAATCGATGGAAGTGGACTTGCTAAGAAGTGTTGTAACTTGTATCTGTGTATTGGCCCTTCTTCAAAAAGTATAAAGCACTAAAGTCATGCGACATTGTCGCGTTAATAATAATAACAAACATAAGACTAGCATTTCAGTTACATTTGTCCCATAAAACAATGATTTTGTAGGAATGGATGACGAAAGAGAGAGCCTACTTCGAGCATCAATTCAGAACTTGTCCCGCTCTGTTCAGCACTACGGAGTGGAGAGAGGTACGTTAAAATTATGTGTATATTGAGAGCAGGGGAAATGGACTGAAATAGTGGGAAAGAGTGGGACAGAATACAATGGGAGAGATAGAGAGATAGAGGGTTTCCAAGAAGAGAGAGCAAGAGAGATTGGAGCGAGAGAGAAAGAGAGAGGGAGGGGAGTGAGAATATTGCGGCAAGCCACCTAAACTTCCTACCTTTGTTGCTCCCATTGTCTCTTGCATTTTAGCTGCTCCACTCATGCTATTTGTTATATCGCCTCTTGTAGATAGTCAAGTTAAGTGGTAGTTATTAATCGTAACGAGATGTTTTGTTTCATGCGGTTAAGCAATCATCATAACAAGTGGTAGTTTGCGATTTAGTTGTTTTTAGTGGCATATCTCATTCGATCTATGCATAAAAAGTAAGCGCTGCAGGAAGGGAAAGATCTCTTATAACGTTCCTACATAGTGACTCAATATGGCCCCTCGTAAATGCTCCTCGTGAGATGTAATAAGACCATAGATGTAGATAGGCTTCTTGCTACAGTTAGCTACTTTCTCTTCCCTGCTCTTTGCTATCCTCTCTCTCTCTCTCTCTCTCTCTCTCTCTCTCTCACTCACTTCTCTCTCCCTCCTCTCATTCCTCTATCACTCCTCTCTCTCATTCCTCTATCATTCCTCTCACTGATCACTCCTCTCATTCCTCTCTCTCATTGTGATCTCAGTGACTACATATAGTTACATGGGATGCGGCACCTCATGAAAAGGGGGTGTTTGTGTTTGTAATGAGCCGTCCTTTTATCACTCTCACTCTCACTCTCACTCTCTCTCTCACCTTCCATTAAACTATATATTGCTATCTTGTCCCCTTTTACTCCTACGTCATGAATCATAGCGCTCTTCAGTATGGAGTCCGAAGGTTGCCCCCGGCTCTGTGTCACACATTCTCGTGAGAAGAGGAGAGAGGGAGAGAGAGGGAGATAGAGGGAGGGAAAGAGAGAGAAAGAGAGTGAGAGAGATAGGGGAAAGAGAGAAATATAAAGAGAGAGAGGGAGAAAGAGAGAACCAAAGAAAGAGAGATGAAGCACCAGCTGCAGTTGTCTCCCCTGCCCCCTCAAATTTCCTATCGAGCAACAGCTCCTTTGTGTGTGTGGATAGTACACTACACTATTTAGCCGTGCTATATCATCACTCTGGCCATCTCCTTAGAGCTCTCCGAGCTATTTATCATTAAAGCAATATATTATGTTTTATGTTTATCCCGCGTGTATACTTTTACTTATAACGCCTGCTTTGTGCAGTTATTTGTATTGAGAAATTTTCATCTTGTATGGGCATTGGGCAACCCATGGCCACGTTTGGTTACGAAGTCATTAGTCACCCCTATTATTGTACATGAGCTTTCGCGGAGGGGTAATTTCATTACCAATGGCCACGTTTTTTGTTTGTTTGAGGACGCCATTGGAACCTGAGATACGATATGGCCCGTTTTGTTCTTCGTTCTTCACTAATTCTCGGAATCTCTCACGAATGACGCTCTTGAATATATATCTCCCTCTTCTTGTCACTGATTTACAACTGTTTTTGGAGAAGTTTTGATCATTTTGCCGCGGTGATTGTTATGCTTACCGTTTGTTTGCTCGTGTAACTATGCAGAACTCCGCAGAAGGGTTATATTGTACTATTTATGTGTGGCGCTTTTGTCAACTACCACACAGCCATGTAAGAGTGTGTGAGTGTTTATTGCTTTCCTCCCGCGTGTGTGTGAGAGGGGGGTCAACACAATAGATCTCCTGAGTCGCGCTCTTTGCTATTGTTTCCCAGGATGCACTTTCCTGTGTCACTCTCTTCTATCAGCCATGTATGTCTGGCTGAGACATGCAGTTGTTGTTGCCTTTAGTTGTTTGATATATTATTTGCGTGGGTTGATGAATACAGTTTGTTATTCTCATCATTCGATACGTTGGATGCCGCATCATAGCTGTTACTAGTCGCCGAGACTAGGTATAGTTGTTGAATTATCTGCTGCGACCTGCGTTATCATACAGTGTTGGGTCCTTGTGTTAGTTTCGTATAGTCCAGACACCGGCCCCTGTTGTTGGATAGTTGATAGTAACTATCATATTTATTTCAAGTCTTCGGCGTTCCTTTTTAGTTATGTAGGGGAGAAGCTGGGACTCAAGGACGACAGCATGTTCTTCGAAAAGTCGTCCTATACAATGATGCAGTGGAAACTTTGGCTCTTTCCTGACACTACCTATGAGTCATTCCCGGCGAAACCAGCCTCATCGAGTGAGAGAGAAACTGAGAGAAATAGTTGTGCCATGATAAATACAAACGGCCAAATATTGTATAGACCTAAAACAATTGTTTGGTAAAACCTACTTGTTTCAATTTGTTGTAGACCTAAAACTGTCAAACTAACAGCTCGATCTTCCCCCAGGTCCAGTTTGTAATGCGGACAACAGGAAAACCCTGGGAACATTTTCCGGTGTGGTAGTCCCCTGCACCCTGTCAATGTTGAGTGCTATCCTCTTTCTCCGTCTGGGATACGTTGTTGGATTTGTAAGTAGCTCAGACTTCTGGTTTTGCTAAAACTGCTTTTCGCACGTGCGAAATGACACATGACACGGTCAGCTGTCTGACTGTCAGACTGTTTGTATTGAGCTTCCTTTCAATATAGAATAGCTTCCTCTAACATCACCCTCTCTCTTCAGGCGGGTTTCATAGAGACACTCATCATGTTTAGTTTGGCATTCTTCATCGTGATGATGACCATCCTCTCTGTGTCTGCTATCTCGACTAACGGGGCTATAGAGGGAGGAGGGGCATACTTCATGATCAGCAGATCAATTGGTCCCGAGTTTGGGGGTGCCATGGGGATCATCTTCTTCGCTGCACAGCTCTTTGGATCTGTGGTGAGTTGTCATCACATTGCAGGATCTTTGGATCTGTGGTGAGTTGTCATCACATTGCAGGATCTTTGGATCTGTGGTGAGTTGTCATCACATTGCAGGATCTTTGGATCTGTGGTGAGTTGTCATCACATTGCAGGATCTTTGGATCTGTGGTAAGGGAGATTTATATATTATATGCAGCATACCTGCTTATCACTGTCATCACAAGCAACTATTTCTCTGGAAGTCACCTAACGTGTAAACAACCAACCAAGTTCATGTTTACGTTACATGGTGCTCTCTCACGTACATGTTAATTATGGTGCAATTATACTACCAACAACAAGACTAGATGCAGGTGATAATGAGCATTCAAAAGTCAATGTTTTTGTTACGATCTTATGTCAATAATAACACAGCTCACTGCAGCAGTCATTATCTTCGGTGAAAATCTCCCTGCCACAAGGTTTTCCCTGTTATACACAGACGAACAAATAATGCATTACTGCGGGTAGAATGAGTTATAGCCCACTTATGAAAACACCATCACAATATTCTTGTCATCACACAATATGAGTGTAATAGGGAAGTGTTGTTTCTACACATACATTCTAATGCTATGCTATGCTATGCTGCTCTACCGAACCCTCATAGAATTAAAATGCGATGTGAACCACACAATTAATACCCTGCTCTCTCTACCAGGTCTACCTATTGGGTCTACTTGATACAATAGTTGATTCCTTTGGGCAGGATGGTGGAACTTTCACCAAAACCCTCCCAGAGACGGGATTCTGGCCGATTCTCTACGGATCTGCACTTCTCGTTGTTATGCTGATTGTTGTTCTTGTAGGAGCTGAGGTAAGTGGGCCATTCATCTACTGTTTATCCGTTTTGCACCAAACTACACCTTCCATTAATCGCTCGCTATGTTTTGAAATCTGGATTATTTATTAATTAATTCTAAAATTATTTCAGATGTTTGCTAAGACGAATCTGATTATTTTCGTGATAGTTCTGGTTGCCCTGGGTTTTGATTTTGTGAATTTCTTCATCCAAAGTGAGAAGGAAATCTCCCCTCCTACTAGCAACACCCTGGTCAACCAGTCTTCCTACCTACACTACACTAGCTGGAGCATGAACACACTTCTAGAGAACAAGTGAGTCATGAACACCCTTCTAGATCTAGCCATAGTTTGGCCTCAGTTATGGTTTACTGGCTACTGCGGGTCTGCGGCTTAGTCTACTACTGTGTGCACTGTGCAGTGAGCAAGTCGGAGTCAGATGTTTCGCACTGTACTGTGAGTGACCAGTGACCACGCACTGCCTAGTAGACCGTGGTCGCCATCTGCTGCTTCTTATATGTTAAAAGTGCACATATTGCATAGAATGCTATCATGTTCGCAATATATGAGTCATGTGAGAACTGACAGTGAGAACTAGACAGTGGGGCGTGTTAAAATTCACATATGTTACCAGTGTAATTCAAGCTGTTGCCAGCAGGGTTTGCGTAACAGTATTCTGGCTCAAACAGGCTTATACCTGTTTTCACCTACTGGCTTTCTACAATTCCAAATAACATTTAGGGTAGGAGGGGGTAATTCGGGTCAGTTGGTAATTCGGGTCACTTGTTTGTAATTCGGGCCATTCTAATGTAACAAGATTTGGCGGGAAAATTTGAAATACGGAATATCGTTCATTTCCCGATTTTGGATTCAATTGGTATTCCCGTGAATTTGCGGAATTTTTTCGAGAAGAAAACATATGATTTTATCCAATGGGATAATTCAGCACTTATTGGCTAAGTTTTTGAAGGAATTACGTAATTATTGATTTACCAAAATGACGTCATAAAACAGTGTGTCTAATTCGGGTCATGTTTGTAATTCGGGTCACAGGCAAAGCGGCTAATTCGGGTCACCTTATTTTTGCGATAAATCAGCAAGTTTGAGTGATTTCTGGCCCCATATTTTATGTTTTCTTCTCGATTTGGGGCCTCTGGGGGCCTTTAGGGGCCTCTTGGGGCCTTTAGGGGTCTCTAGGGGGCCTCTAGGGGGGCCTAGGGGCCTCTAGGGGGCCTCTAGGGGCCTCTAGGGGGCCTCTAGGGTCCTCTAGGGGCTTCTAGGGGCCTCTAGGGGGCCTTAAGGGGCCTTTAGGGGTCTCAAGGGGTCTCTAGGGGGCCTCTAGGGGGCCTCTGGGGGCCTCTAGGGCCCCTAGAGGCCCCCTAGAGACCCCCAAAGGCCCCTTAAGGCCCCCTAGGGGCCTCTAGGGGGCCTCTAGGGGCCTCTAGGGGCCTCTAGGGTCCTCTAGGGTCCTCTAGGGGCTTCTAGGGGCCTCTAGGGGGGCCTTAAGGGGCCTCTAGGGGCCTCTAGGGGGCCTCTAGGGGGGCCTAGGGGCCTCTAGGGTCCTCTAGGGGCTTCTAGGGGCCTCTAGGGGCCTCTAGGGGCCTCTAGGGGGCCTCTGGGGGCTGTTTTAGGGGCCTCTAGGGGCCCTAGAGGCCCCCTAGAGACCCCTTGAGACCCCTAAAGGCCCCTTAAGGCCCCCTAAAGGCCCCCTTGAGACCCCTTAAGGCCCCCTAGGGCCTCTAGGGGGCCTCTAGGGGGCCTCTAGGGTCCTCTAGGTGCTTCTAGGGGCCTCTAGGGGGCCTTAAGGGGCCTTTAGGGGTCTCAAGGGGTCTCTAGGGGGCCTCTAGGGCCCCTAGAGGCCCCCTAGAGGCCCCTAAAACAGCCAACCATCAGCCAACCAACAGCTGGCCCGAATTACAAACACTTGACCCGAATTAACCGCATGATTTCAGCGGCAACACGCTGTGTTGGTAATTCGGGTCATTTGGTCACGTGTTTGTTTGCGAGGGCTGTGATTGGCTGAATACGCGCGTGGCCCGATTTAGCCACTGACCCGAATTGCCAACAATACGCAAACTAACGATTTCGTGGGATTTTTTATGTGTGAAAAAGGTTGGATTTGAAAACTTCAACAGTCCAAATATCTTAACAAGTGTCACATTGGATAAATTGAATAGATTTTATGTGCAGACATTCTGCCACAACCAAGGGAATACCACTTTAATCAAAAAGGTGACCCGAATTACCCCCGCCTACCCTACTTCCCAGACTCTCAAATTCCTAAATAAACGCAAGTATACCTCCCTTGTTTATACATCCCCCTCTTTCCCTCTCTTCAGGGGTAACAACTACACCACAGACTACACGACCATGTCATCGACTTCTTTTAACCGGGTGTTCGCCGTCCTTTTTACCGGGTTCACTGGGGTCTTCGCTGGAGCAAACATGTCGGGGGACTTAAAGAACGCTAGCAGGTATTTGTACTGAAATTATCTCTATTTTCATAAGCAGGTTTCTCAGTTCTCACTAACTTCTGTCTCAACTCAATTCCACAAATGGGACCCACAGCATTCCCACGCCCGGTTCCGCCATCCCTAGGACCCCTCTAGCCTCTTCTTCTCTCCCTCTCTCTCATTCTCCGGCTTCTCTGTCACGTCCAAGAGGTGATACGCTGTGCCTGATCTCTAATTCTACAACATGTTTTCAGGGCTATCCCTCTGGGCACGATAACAGCATGTTGCTTCTCCTACGGTGTTTACGTAGTACTAACAATGATAATTGCATCTACCTGCTCTAGGGTAAGTTAATATCTCCCTACCTGCTCTAGGGTAAGTTAATACTTTCCCTGCTCCCCGAACTCTGGGTGGAGGTTGTTCCTCCCCCAACAGTATACAACTTCCCCAGTATACAACTTCCCCAGTATACAACTTTTCTCAGTCCTTCTTGGGTGGAGGAGAATGGGGGTTGTTCAGACTGTCTTGTACGACCTCTCAAGCAGTAGTAGGGGAGATGGAGGTTGTACTGCTGGGGGTACACTAAAGTGTGTATAGATTCTGAATAACGGTGGGAGAAATGAAAAGGGGAAATGCCTCTTCTGCTAACGGGTGATAACTAAAAGATGTCACAAATTTAAAACAGCTGTAGAATTTTTCCCTTTTGAGGTACAGCTTCGGGCCAGTTATAAAACGATTTTTCAGACAATTTTGAATCGGAATAATATACCGGCAAAGACTAAAAAGTTCGTTTTCATTGCGATATCACATCATTTCCTTTTGCCCCACCAAAGCATTTAGTACGTGAAATTTACACACTTTTCTAGCACCTCTAGCACCTGTTCTGTTCAAGATTCAGCTTCGGGACACTGATAGAATGATTTATCAGACAATTTTGAACGAAATTAACTTTGTTTCAAACTTCATAAATCTCAATTTCCTGATCAGAATCTTCTGTAACAAAGCGTAGTTTACAGGTAATTTGAGAAATCGCCATTTCGACGATCTCTTGAAACATTTATGACCGTGAAAACCAATTTCTTAATGAGCTAAAATGTTCAAACTTGGCAGTTATGTTGACTATAGCATGAACAACCAAACCTCCAATTATTAGAATTTTATCTCATCGGAAAAGTCATTTCTGATCACATAGAAGTTTCAAATCTCCGTACTACATGCTTTGGTGGGATAAGATGAAATGATCAGATATCGCAATAAAAATAAACTTTTTAGGTTTTGCCGGTATACTATTCCGATTCAAAATTGTCTGAAAAATCGTTCTATAACTGGCCCGAAGCTGTATCTCATAAGGGAAAAATTCTACAGCTGTTTTAAATTTGTGACATCTTTTAGTTATCACCCGTTACTGCCCCTATTTCTCATCGTCTACCCACAATTAATTTCCTTTTACTCTCCACTCCACATTCATTCACACAGTTCCCTCCCACGTCCCACGAGTGTGTGAGTGTGTGTGACAAAGGATTTACTCATGGAAATTGAACACTAAATGGTGCAATGAGAAGGTGAATGATATAAATAAACGGACAAGCAAATTCACCCATTTCAATACTTCTAAAAGTTTTATTTGAGAGTTTCTTTCGAAATAATTCATTTCATCAAAATCCAGTATAAATCACTTTTTGTTTCCAGTTTTACTTTATAAAACACGACGTACTCAAAGTCATATTTCTATCAGATATTTGAAAATAGAAAATTTAGTAGGCCCCTATTGCACGTATTGCATGTCATCTTACTCAAAATCCTATTTCCTACAAGATAAGATCTTTCAAGTGTTTGCAGTATTCAGTATTACACACCAGTGCCCCCAGTGTTGGTAACTATAAATTACCCACAATTCTCCAGGGTCTACTCCAAAACGACTACCTGTTCCTGGAGCACATCAACATGATAAAGGGGGTCACAACCGCAGGAACGATCTGTGTCACTTTCTCTGCATCTCTCAGTACTTTTATCGGAGCCAGCCGGATATTAGGTGAGAACTATGAGAGACCAATACCATGGTACTAACACGTTCCATTGGTTACCCCTGCTTGAGCGGAGGGGTAATTTCAGTACAAACACGTTCCAAGAGTCCACTGCTGCAGTGTTAGAGTGTAGACCTAGAGTCCACTGCTGCAGGGTGTAGACCTAGACTCTGCAATATTATTGTGTCAATAGACTTACATCACCCCCCTTTACTGTCTCTATCACAGTGGTATACCTTTCAGAGGCACTAGCACTAGATGATGTTCTTGGTAGACTACTATATTTCGTGAAGGCTGGGAGATCGAGAAGGGGCAACCCCTGGGTAGCAGTCCTCGTGTCCTGGTTCTTCATTCAGGTGAATTATGAGGGGTGACCTGTTAATTATGGGGGATACGTGTGATGTCTTCTGGTACTGCAGAGTGCGGGTCAGGGACTTGTATCGTGACGTGTGTGTGTGTACTGTGTACCTTTTGCCTTGCTCGACCCTCTCTCTCCGAGTTTGAACAAAACAATGTACCGTGTGTTGTACTCGAATTCGATCCATTGTGTTTTTAGCCTTCTATTGTTCTCCTAATTACCAATGATTCACACAGGGTCTTCTCTTCGCTGGATCCCTCAACGCAATCTCCCAGTTCGTGGCCTGTTTCTCTCTCCTCACCTATGCAGTGGTAAACATGGCATGCCTCGCTCTAGACTTGGCGGGAGCACCTAACTTTAGGCCCACCTTCAATTACTTCAACAAATACACCTCACTGGTGAGTTATATTATCAACATTTGACCTTATTACAGTAAATATTATCGTCTTAATTTGTTGTTATTGTGAAAACTCTTTTTACGCCACAAATTTGGAAAATGTTCATAAGTTCACCACTTCTTTTCAATTCTAGAATTTACCTCGAACCCTCTCCTCACCATTACTCAGGCGGGTTTTGTATCGAGTATCGTGATGGCGTTTATTGTTAACCCCGTCTACGCGTCCATCTCCTTCGGTATCTCGGTGATGCTGTTTGTGTTCATCATGTTCAGGACTCCTGGTTCATCTTGGGGATACATCAGTCAGGCCCTAATCTTCCACCAGGTACATTACATTAGCCAGGCCCTAATCTTCCACCAGGTACATTACATTAGCCAGGCCCTAATCTTCCATCAGGTACATTTCATCAGTCAGGCCCTAATCTTCCATCAGGTACATTACATCAGTCAGGCCCTAATCTTCCATCAGGTACATTACATCAGTCAGGCCCTAATCTTCCACCAGGTACATTACATTAGCCACGGGATCAGACAGAGAGCGAGATTGGGATGAGAGTGTGTATCTCTGTTCTAACCTCAACCTACCACCCAAGAGTTATATCTTCCGTGTTTTCA
Source organism: Hormiphora californensis (assembly GCA_020137815.1). Lineage (NCBI taxonomy): Eukaryota > Metazoa > Ctenophora > Tentaculata > Cydippida > Pleurobrachiidae > Hormiphora > Hormiphora californensis. Next base: position 2,297,322 of record CM035351.1, read on the forward strand.
TAACTCTCTATTATCATCCTCATCTTCTAGGTCCGGAAGTACCTGCTGATGTTGGATGCCCGAAAGGATCACGTCAAGTTTTGGAGGCCCAGCATCCTGTTTCTGTGCAAGAATCCCCGTAGCAGTATCCCTGCTATATGCTTCCTGAATGACATGAAAAAGGGCGGTCTGTACGTGATAGGAACTAACATTAATGGTGATATCTCCTCTCCAGGTAGGTGGCAGATTTATTCGACACGATCCATATACGGTTTCCCGGAATTTCGTGCTTTGTTTATTCTTCCGTGTCGCGGTTTATGTCTCATTTTCCACTAAAACTCGGTTTCCAAGGATTTGCTAATCGTCTAGAAGAGCATAACTTGGCTTGGCTGAGTTTAATAGACACCCTTGGAGTCAAGGCGTTCGTGGAAACCACGATTTCCAGGGATTTGAGGAACGGTATCCAGAATTTGATTATGGTGAGTTGGAAGAAAAAATAATATCGACTATAGTGTTGGTGGAAGGCGCCGCGTCGTTTATCCAGCGAATACACAGTTGTTAGCATGAGTTGAGCGCGTCTTTATGTTTGCACATGTCATTTTTAATTCCTCTGCTCTCTACTCGAGTTGCTTGTGTCAGAGGTGAAAACTTTTCATTTCAAAATCTAAAGAACCTTTTTTGTGTCAGAGGTGAAAACTTTTCATTTCAAAATCTAAAGAACCTTTTTAGTTTTTTGCGAAGGCCGGGGGGGGGTACCGGTTCAAATAGAATATCTAAAAGAACCCGGATCACAGAAGTCTGCATGCAACGGCACCTCGTTACCTGTTTCGACCAATTACAGCTGAGAACAGCGCAGGCTACGAGTGGAGCTGTTCTGAGCTGCGCTGTGATTGGTCAAAACAGGTCACACAGCGCAGACCTGAGCATTTCCGCAGTAAGCGGTTCCTCATAAATCGCGATCTACTCGACCAGATGATCAGCACGAATGCTTGCTTCTGACATGCCAAAAAGTTAGGCATGCTAAATCCGTCGATCAACTCGCATATATCTTTCAGACGGCCGGTCTCGGTGGGATGACTCCCAACACCGTGGTCATGGGTTTCTACGACGAACTGGAGTCAAAGGATTTCCTATCCGAGCCTGACTCAATCCCATCCAAGAGAAAGCTCATTCAGAGAATGAGGCCTAACCGGAACAACACTAGTCGAGCATACATTGACAAGTAAGCGATTCCAACTGTGACGTAAAGACTTAGACAAAAAACTACTCCTACGTAGGTTCCACAGTTAAATAGTTGAAATTTTCAGCAAAGTTCATCCTTTCCAAACTTGTCTGACATGCCAACGCCCGACTAACCATCCTTTTCCAGGATGGTGCCTCTAACAGAATCCCACCGACCCGACTCACGGATATCCGTTGATGATTATATCGGAGTTATTCGTGACGTCATTGCGTTACGGAAAAACTTGTGCATTCTACGAAACTTCCACGAACTAAAACGACCAAACTTCGGTTCTGGAAACCAAGTCCAATACATAGGTATGCGAGATCATATCTGCACATAATTACACATGCTAGGCACATAATGTCATATTCAAAAGAGAAAGACAGAAGAAGGTTTACACAATTCACTCTAACGTAATATGTGGCATAATATTGCATGCATCAGTGGTCACAATGTCACTTCTTGAAAAAAAAGCAACCAGCGCCAATTTTCCATCTTAGCACAGCTAAAGCGTGTAGTATCCAGTATATTTAGAGACAGACCCATTTGATTTCAAGGTATCCCTTAACGTTCTTACACTTTCTGGGTAGTCTATACTTGTTGGGCGAAGCATCAATTGTGCACCTCTGCTTCCTTCGGGAGGGACACTGTTTCGTCACCTATAACGGGGACAGATATTTAGACGAAGAGAGCCGACACATCATGGGATTTAGTTTTGTCATATTTCTAGTTGGAATAAGATAAGTGTAGTTGGAAACGGATTTGTTTGTGGTACCTGTCTCTTGACATTGACTCCAGTGCATCTCGAGGTAGTCCTCTTGACACACCCGCTCAGCTTCTTAGATGCCATCCACTTTGCTCTTGAAACCCTGACTTTCTTGCC